>CAUYRT010079488.1:0-57307 GCA_963574885.1 Lepilemur ruficaudatus | reverse complement strand
GTGTCCCACGCTGTTTCTCTGTAGGTCCGCAGAGCTGGTCCTGTAGAAGTGGAGTTCACTCGTGTGCAGTGGTCTGCCTATTTCACCTCTGACTCTGAGAGCAGAGAGCCAGGAGGGCACTCCTATTCCGCCATTTTCCACAATCTTCTGCCTTCATTTTTGAAAGGTATTTTCACTGGGTATAGAAAGAAAGATGTCAAGTGGTGGTGGTCATTGTTTTCTTTTAGTATTTTAAAGATGTTCTGTTGTCTTTTTGTTTTCATGGTTTCTAATGAAAAATCTGCTGCCATCCTTATTTTTGTTCCTCTGTACATAATGTGATTTTTCCACCATCTGGTTACTTTCAAGATTTTCTCTTTATCACTGGCTTTAAGCAATTTTATTATAATATGTGTTGGTGTCATTTTTTTCCATGCTTCTTGTGCTTTGGATTTGTTGAGCTTCTTGGAACTGGGGGATTATATTTTTCATCAAATCTGAAACATTTTTGGCTATTAATTCTTCAAATATTGTTTGTCCCCCTATCTCTCTGCTCATTTAGAGACTGTGATTATTTATATGTATATTGGGCTGCCTATAGTGGTCTTATAGCTCGCTGATACACTGTTCTTTTTCACGTTATTCTATTTTTCTTGCTGTGTTTCATTTTGGCTAGTTGGTATTGCTATGTCTTCAAGTTCGCTAATATTTTCTTCTGAAATTTCTAATCTGTCATTAATCTCATACAGTGCATGTTAAACTTTAGACAGTAGTTCTCATGTCTAGAAGTTCAATATGGGTCCATTTTTCACTTTCCATGTCTTTAAAGTTTTAGAACCTATGCAATATGGTTATAACAACTACCTTAATGTCCTTGTCTGCTAATTCTAATATCTGCATCAATTTGATTTAGTTTTAATTTTACCATCTTGGATTGAATTTTCCTATTTCCTTGTATAGCTGATAATTTTTTATTGGATGCCAAGTATTGTAATTTTTCCTTGTTAAGCACTTGATGTTTTTGTATTTCCAGAAACTTTCTTGAGGTTTGTTTTGGGATATAGTTAAATTACTTGAAAATAGTTTCATCCTTGAGAGAATCTTTATCTCAAGATTTGTTAGATAAGATCAGAGCAGTGCTCAGTCTAGGGATAATTATTTCCCACTATTCCATCAAAAACCTTATATTTACTCTACCCAATGCCCTATAAATATTGAGATTTTCCAGCCTAGCTGGTGGGAACAGGCCTGTGTGAGTCCCAAGCACTGTTAACTCTAGCCTTTTTAGATATTTCATTTCCCCAGGCCAGGGTAATTTCTTCATACATGAGTGTAAATCAGTATTCCTCTGAATACTCAAGGGGATCCCTCTGCAAATCTCTGGAGTTCTCTATATATACAGCTCTTTCCTTTTCATTACTTTATCCTTTGAACTCTAGCTGTTTTGGTCTGTCTAGACTTTCAGCTCCATTTTCTCAAAGAAGAGAGTCTACTAGGCTCTTCCTAGGTTGCCCCTCCCTGCAACATGACCTGGAAGCTCTATCCAGGCAGGCAGCAGGAATAATCTGGGTCAATCATACTTGTCTTTTTTTTTTTTTTTTGACACAGTCTCACTCTGTTGCCCGGGCTACAGTGCCATGGCATCAGCCTAGCTCACAGAAACCTCAAACTCCTGGGTTCAAGCAATCCTTCTGCCTCAGCCTCCTGAGCAGCTGGGACTACAGGCATGCGCCACCATGCCTGGCTAATTTTTTCTACATATTTTTAGTTGTCCAGCTAATTTCTTTCAATTTTAGTAGAGATGGGGTCTCGCTCTTGCTCAGAGCTGGTCTCAAACTCCTGAGCTCAAACAATTCACCGGCCTCAGCCTTCCAGAGCGCTAGGATTACAGGCGTGAGCCACCATGCCCAACCACACCTGAGTTGTCTTAGGGATCACTGTCTTTGTTGCCTGATATCCAGGATCTTGCAAACAACCACTTCAGTTATTTTGCCCATTGCTTGGTTGTTTCAGGTTGGAGGGCCAATCTGGTCCCTCTTACTCCATCCTCTCCAGGAAAAGAAGTCCTTCCCCTCACCCCCCCTTTTTTTTTCTATTTTAAGAACACACTATTCCTGGGAAAGTGATACACATTGAGAAGAGCTGAAATTACTCAGTCATCGTTCATAACCTAAGATTCTGATTCTACCTACATGAAGCACCACAACAAGCCTGTAAATACACAAAACAACAGGAGGGGTTAGCCACTGATGCTTGATAGGGTGATAATTTACAAGTGCTGACAACATTGCCCTGTTTCTGTGCTTCTGTATGTAAACCATTTATCCATGATATTCTCCACTAATTTGGAAGGTCCCTTGTGTTCTTAGTCTGAGACAGATCTAGTCCAGATGAGGAGGCCCTTATCAATGATAACTAACACATCCTGATTATGTTGCACATGTATGGATTTATATATTATTAAACAGCTTTCACAGTCATTCACATCTCATTTGACCCTTGTTATATCTGTAAGGCACTGGAGGATTAGGTATCTTCATACCCATTTACCGAGAGATTAAATGATCTGCCCAATCACATCACTAACTAGTGTCAGAACAATGACATTAGCAGTCCAGAGCTCTGGCCCCATAACCTATAGCTTACTAATAGACTGTAAATATAGGATTGGCATATCTGGGCTAAGTCAGGGAGGGCTCTGCCTATTAAACAGGAAGTTGAACAAAGCAGAGACTAGGAGAGCCACTGGTAGCATTAATTTCATGGAAGTGTAGGGAAGCCATTCTCCCCTAATATATTTTAATATAATGCAAAACCTCAGGCCCCAGCTGGATGTGAAAGCTTGTTTTCCTCCCTCTTAGTCATCATGCATTATTCATGTAAAGTGACCTCACTTACATGTCACAGGCAGATTGTGATGACAGAAGCTCCTTTGGTGCTGGCATACAGAAGGCCTGCTTTCCTGTTGCTATATCTTGGTCTACTTTCCCTGCTTTATATGCTGCCACTGGGACTATCACTCCCTCATGGTAATAAGCTAAAACAAGTGTTTAATCACTGCAGTTATCCCTCATTTTCAGCAAAGCTCTTATGTACTCAGCCTTGTCTTCTGTCTTCACAAGGAATCCTATTTAATTCCCTCAACCCAAAGGTTTCATTCCTCATTGTCATGCCCATAAGGCTCTGCCAGCTGTCCAACTGAGGATCTAGAGAGGTCATAAGCTGACTGACTGATTGATTTCTTTACTGAAGGGCAACTAAGGCTTGTGCTCCTGGATTTGAATCAAAAGGAAATCCTATAGGATTACCTCAGAACCTCTCTTTTCCTTTTTTTCCATCCTTCCTGCCCCACTTCTCTATTTCACTCACTTAAAAGGGAAATTATGTAATAAATACATCTAAATATCTTTATGGTATCATGAAAATGTCCAGCTGCCGAGAAGGCTTAATGTGAAAAAACATCTAAAGAGGAAGTAGGAACTGATTGATGGAAACAAGTTCTAAAACTGGACATCACTAAAGAAAAAATGTATTAGGAGATTGACTTGAGAAGAATGTAATATTAATAACAACCCAAGGTTACTGGATGTATGGACTAAAAGATGTTGAAGAAAGTGACTTCACAGAACTCCCTGCTGGTTAATACTTCTTTAAATAATAATCTTTAAATGATTTTAGTGGAGTTCCAAGGCTGAGAATATGTACAAATGATGCTCCCATAATTTTTTAATATGTCTTACCCTAAAGGTACTATAAAGCAAGACAATATATTAATAATTTACTTTATGAAAATACAAGGAGGAAAAGATTTTTTGTAATTACATACTACCAAAAACTTTCTTAAAGGTTGTTTAATGATCATAGCAGGTAGGCAGCTTCTACTAAAGGGATTCTCTTGTAGGTTTCTAAAAACTGAGCGATAAAAACTAGGTTACAACTTGAAGGCTTCATAGTCCACCTTTCAGTCTCATTCTTTTTCACCTTGATTTCCATAGCCGTAATTGAATGACTCTGTTATTTAGCTCTTCTCCTCTGGGCAGACATTTGGGGAGTGATTACAGTAATTTTCAAAAGGAGGAACACATTAAAGTCAGCTTTAAGAAATAAGTTAACGGGACCCTACCTTAGCTCTAAAGCATCCAAATTACTTGGAATAGGGCTCAAATATTTTTTATAGCAATACATGATTAAAATGTGCATCTCTGTAAGAACTTTTACATTAATGAATATTTGAAGAAATTTGGTGATTGGATTTGTAATAGTTTCCTTTTGGTGCTGCAATGAATTAGTGCAAGCTTAGTGACTTACAACAACACAAGTGTGTTATCTAACAGTACTAGAGGGCAGAAGTCCAAAGTAGATCTTGGTAGGCTAAAACTAGGGTATCAGCAGGGCTGTATTCCTTTCTGTAAGTTCTAGAGGAGAAGCCATTTCCTTGTCTTTTCCAGCCTCTAGAGGCTGCCCACATGCCCGTTTTTTGTGGTGTCCTTCTATCTTCAAAGCCAGCAATGGGAGGTCAAATCTTTCTAATGAAGCCATCTCTTTGATTTTGCCTCTTCTACCTCCCTTTTCCCTATTTAAGGACCCTTGTGATGACATTTGGCACCCCCACATAATCCAGGCTAATCTCTTTAAGATTATCTGATTAGTGGCATGCATTCCATCTGCAACCTTAATCTTCTCTTTTAATGTAATATAACATATTTATATGTTTTGGGGAATAGGACATGGACATCTTAGGGGAACCATTATTTTGCCTATCACAGAGTTGATCTATTTCATCTATTTCATTCGGTAGAAGAGGCAAAAGAAACACAAATATGTAGAAAGACTTAGTCATATCATTACCTAGTTAATGATATTAACATTCTCAAAGTTACCTTTCCCTTTACATCACCCCTGAAATCTAATAACCAGATTCTGTAAATTTGGCAACTGTGAATCTAAACCAATCAACCCTTTCCTTCTCCTTAGTTCAGCTCCACCTTGTCAAACCTCAGCCTGAGCCTGTGCCTGATGATTCTTCCACAAATACATACAGATGTACAAAATCCTGCCCTTTCTGGCAGCCAGTTAAAGGCAACTATTAATAGAATGCAGTCGCCAATATAAGTCAAGCCCCTCTCAGAGTCCCAGTGGGATTTTTTCCCAGTGGAAAATACGTTCTATTTGCCCTATGCTTAAGGGTACATCTTGTAGGCTTTCTATACTCTCTGAGGGTACAGGGTCTGAAAGGAAGTTTTGCCCATTATCCCCAAACCATTGCCTGGCCCTTATACCATCAATATCTCAGAGGAAGAATCCCACTCTTATTCTTCCATCCCAATCAAACTTTCAGCATGATTCAAGATGGAAATTTGGAATTGACCCAATTTATATTTTTATAACATTGAAATTCCATCCCTGTCCTTGATTTCTCTCTTCAGTTTTCCCAACTTTCCACTCATTCTTTGTAGCTTAGCCTTCCTTCAAATTGCCATTTCTCCTCCAGGCCAGAACAGTGCCTTGCTTAAATGGATATCCATTCAATACTTGTTCAATGAATTAATGAATGTGTGAATGACCAAGTTATTGAAATAGCCTTATATTTGTCTCCTCTGTCTCCAGTCTCTCCCTCTCTCCCTCTCTCTCCCTCCCTCTCTTCCTCCCTCCCTCTCTCCCTCTCTCCCTCCCTCTTTCCCTCCCTCTCTCTCCCTCCCCCCTCTCCCTCTCTCTCTCCCCCCCTCCCTCTCTTCCTCTCTCTCCCTCTCCCCCTCCCTCCCCCCTCTCCAAACATGTCACTCATACTTAGGCCAGAGTGATCCTGTTAAACCAAGGATCTAATTGAGTCCTTTCCCAACTCTCAGTTGCCTGCAAAATAAAGCCCATTTTTCTTAGCCTAGCATTTGAGGCCATCCAGAATTAAACCCCTGCCAAACCGTCTAGCTTTGTCTCCTACTGCACTAGCTCTCCTCTAAGGCATTCACCCCTGCTTATATCTCCATTCTGTAGTTATAGTTTATCCTCTTAAATCCCTGAGTGCAATCTGCTCTTTATGCCTTGCTGTGTCACTCCTTATGTTTTGCACAACTTGGAATTTATCTCTGTCCCTTCCATTCTCTATGACCTAAGCCTCAAACATTCTTCAATTTCCAGAATTTATTCTATTTCCTCCATGGATTCCTCCCAGAGCACTCAGCTGGTTCTTATCTATTCCACAAGTATTATTCATTTTGTATCTTCTACAGGGCTTTGTGCTAAGTATGGACTAATATATATTTGATAAATATTTTCCAGTTATTGTCTTTCCAGTCTATTATGAAAGAGTGTTCTTTATGATTCCTGAATCATAAAGAGATTTGGGGGGAATTATATTGCCCTAAAAATATAGTATTTGATATATTTTTGGGAGAGCATTCTCAAAAGCAAAAATCTCTCCAGTCAACTACTGGTTAATCAGAAAAGCCAATTAACCAGAAGATCCATTCCTTGCTCTCAATTATACACACCAATGGAGGGAGGCAGTGAGGCAAATGATCTAAAACAGTAGATAATCAAAAATTCTGCCCACTGGCTTGCAGGCTCTCCCCCACACACTCACTGCACTTCACCCCCTGGCCTCCAGCAAACTCATTATCCTGATTCTGCTTGGCTTGGACTATACAAAAATCAGTTTGAATTCTCTGCACACACATTCATTCACCTGAAATATATTGGCCACTTCCTTCCTGTCTGCCAACCATTTAGCTAGGCCCTAGATGGAAGAAGAAAGATAGAGGCAAATTATACATGGCCCCTCCATGGAAATAATTCATAAATTTTTAACAAAAGGAGTTTGTAATTTGGTTCAACACAAAATGTTTTTCAGTCCCAAGATATTTTAGGGATTTGACACATCCTCATCAATTGCAATGCAAAAGCACAGAAACATTGCAAGAGCGTTATATACTAAGAGAAAGTCATGATTGCAAAGTCAAGCTTGCTCTGTAACCTGGATAGTGTACCTAGGGGAAGTTGGAGGTGGGACAAATGGGGTGGAGGAGAGTTCAGGGGTAGAATAAACAAGACTGAAAACCTGGTTGAAGCCAGATTTGTGAAGAGGCTAGGAAGCCAAGCTAAAGCATTTGGACTTGATCCTAGAGGCAATAGTGACCTGGCAAAGGGAATGATACTGCTTGATGGCAGGGGTGGCTGTAGAGTCATGGGAAGGATCTAGAAACCTGGGTTAATCATTTAAACCACAGATAAGAGAGAAAACCATAGGGAAAAAAACAAATCTGAGCATTTACAGTTACAATTCCCTAATCAAGAAACATTTTTCAGGATTTCTACTGCCTAAGGATTCATACTTGAGATCTCTGCTAAACAACAAACAAAAGCCTAGTTCAATGCTTTTCACATGGTAGACATTCAGCAAATGACCACCAAATTCAATAGAGAGATGAAGCTTGATAAGAAAAAAATATTTATTAAGCAGCCACCAAGGCTGAGCTATAAAAGACCCACCAAGAAACTTTGCCTTCGTCATGCTCACAATAAGTGAAATCCTATATTCAGGAAGTGGAAAGAAAGGCAAGTTCAAAATCCCCTGCTTAAAACTTTCAAGTGGCTCCCTGCTGCAATCAGGATTAAGTCCAAACTCATTAGTTAAGGCTAAAAAGCTTTCACTGATTTAGCCCTTACCCTACTTTGCCAGCTTTCTCTCCTAATAATCCTTGACACAAACCATGTACTGCGGCTAAATGGTCCCCAAAACATCACTAGAGAAATGCCAATTCTAGTCTGACCATAGATTTGCTCCATAATCTGGATAGTCTTGATATTTTTCTCCCAGGAATGCTGTGTGGTTTCCTATGATAACCAATTATTACAGTAGTCTTTAAAACTGCAAACTCTGAGAATCTCATTGCCTAGTGTGATAGTGGTTAGCCTTCAGGACTAAGCCAACACTTGGATCCATCCTTATATAAACGAGCCAGTTTGCCCAGTTCTATTGAATGAGTAATGTCTCAATGCCAGAAGCAAAAGCTTGTATTACTCTTTAAATACCAAAGGACAGAATTACAAACGGGCAAAGACCTTAGTGCACCTGCTACAGCATGCATACATGATCAGAATTGATTTTAATGATTTCTTGTGTGTGTGCTTATCCTTTAGAAGACAACCATGCAGAAGGATGCCTGGGCTGGAAATGAGTTTGCAGTTATTTTCATGATTTGGAATGTATCTATTAATTTGAAATATTCCCAGAAATAATTTTATGTTTTATTTATGGTCTTTCAAAATATCCCATAATAACAAGTCAACTATTCACTCTCTAAATAAAATTTTAAGGCACCTATGACACTTTTTACTTAAGTACCTACTATGTGCCAAATGCTTTTCTATAGGTCATTTCCTCAGGACATAGTTATCTCACAGTTACTATGTATTAGCAACTAAAATTTTAATTATGTGCTTATTTATTTTAATTGAATCAATTGTCCTTGTATTTAACCAGCAGTAATATTTTATCAAATCATAGAACTGAGTTGGAATAGCTCTCAAATCTGTTTACTTCTCTCCATCTTCATTGCTACTACATTGCTACCACACTACTGGTCACACATGACCATCATCTCCCACCTAGAATATTGCACCAGTCTCCTTTGGGCTCTCTCAGCTTCTACTCTTGCAATACTCTTGCTATACACAGAATGGCAAGTTATTCTGTAAATGTAAATCAGATCACTTCATCTCCTGCTTAAAATCCTCCGGTGTCTTCCTACTGCATTTAAAATAAAATCCAAACTCCCAAACTCTTTACCATGCCTATGAGGCCCTGCATGATCTTCCACAAGCTCTAGGATCATTTTTCCCTTATCCTAGGAAGTTTATGTGTTCATTTGTTTGTTCATGAATTCACCAATTTTTGAGTACCTATTACATGCTAGAAACTGTTTACAGGCACTGGGAATGTAATGTTAAACAAGGAAAACCACGCTTCTGTTCTATGATAAGGGATTTTCACAAAAGCAAAATACTTGTGAACCAAACATGGGAGAAGGAGTTACAAATATGGTGAAAAAAGCAGGGACAAATAAAAGAAAGGGGAGTAAATAAATGCACCACACCAAGAAGTTTGTTAGGAATTACAGAAAAGGACTATAAGAAATGTTTTCCTTTGTAACTTCCCCCTTTTGTTTTCCCATGATTAGAGGTAAAATCCTTAAAAAGAACTGGGCCTGTGGACTTGTCTTTGAGTTCAACAGGTAAGATTTTCTCATTTCCTAGCCAGTCTTTGAGACAGTGAAGAATCCCAAGAGATAACTCTGGTGGCGACAGCTGCTAAGAGGCCAAGATAAAGTGCCTGTGGGCTGAGGCATAAAAAAAAACAAGGGAAAAGCACAGGGACCCAAGATTTAAGAAGTGGCTTTGGGAGAAATTATTCTAATACAGAGACAAAGAATGAGTGTCAGCTGGTTGACAGAAGAAGGTCGGCATGAAGATCACCCATGAGTAGGAAGACAATGATTAGTCTGGCATATAAATAGGATGCAACATTAGATATCTAGCAACTGCTTTTCTGGTACCTATTAGCAGAGAGTAACTCAAGGTACTAAAGTTAGGGACAGAGCTCCAATTTCTAAGAGGGCTAGAGAAAGAATAAGGCTGGGACCCAGGCTCAAAGATTCAAGGCTGTGTGTCTAACATAGAAACCCAGTTACAAGGACTGATGTCCAAATATAGATCTCTGTCACAAGAACAAAAGAAAATCTAAATTGTTTGACTTACAGGCAAGGTCAAATTTTGATCAAATATAGTACCTAGGATGCAAAACGACTGCCCTGGGGTACCCCAAATTCTTACTATCTAAATAGGACTGGCCCCATAATCTAGGGCTAGGCTGAACTTGCAGGTGATTAAAAATGCCCTCAGTTGTGAAGACTGGAGAGTTCTGGGCACAGAGAGCCCAGTAGGTTTTTGCCAAATGTGATGCAAGGCACATCTTTGTGGCCAAGGCTTTCTTGGATGATTTAAATAGCCCAACATGAGTGTGAGGTTCATTAGTGGTTGAAGGCATCTAATTATGTTGGTGAGAGGCCACCAGGAATCAGACCTTAATTACTCCCAACCACCTGCTCTCCCACAAGCCCAGCCAAAATTGGAGATTCTCCTTGGATTCTCTTAATTGTCCTACTGCTTCTGGGAACCCAATAGCCAATTTCTGACATCAACAGAAGATGAACTGCCTCCAGAGTAGGTAGAATGTTAGTCTCCAAAGGTTTGGAAGTGTGAGCTCAGGCCTCCCTGCCCCTGTGACTACACTCCAAAATGTTGCTTAGTACTGCTTGTAAGTATGCATCTGTTATGAATTAAACAGTTTCTCCACATATTAACATGCATATTATAGAATATTGAAATGTGTATAGCCAAGAAATAAGTTAAGAATTTAATAGAGTTTTGTGTTCTTTCAGCTTGGAAGTGGCATGTGGAAGCTTTCTAAGCCAATTTAATTTCCTTTACCCTATATAGTCAGTAATTGCACTTATTCTTAGACAAAGGAATGATTAGGATTATTTAGCATTATAGATGTTTGACAAGGGTAATGAAGTTTAGCCAAGTAATAGGAATTTTAGATGCTGAATACATTGTAGTCAACCTGCCACTTTGTTTTTATAAGTGTACTTTGTAGACTTCAAATAGCTATTACATTAAACTGGCATCAAAGCCAAAGGGCCTTGTTCTGTCAAGAAGTGCCAGGTTGCTCAGATTCTGTAAATGCAAAAACTCTTTCTGGCTGCTAAATGCTTTCCTTCACTGAAGGCACTAAAAGGCCTGAGAGGTGCCTAGACATCTCCAAAATAAAGGCAGATTTCTCTCACCATATTGGAGTTGACACATTATCTACATTGGTCAGAAATTTCACAAGAGGTGGAATGCAATGTCTTCAATAAGCCAAATATGGATTCCATTATATGATTCCTTCAAAAGTCATCTCAAGCCTGACTTTGTTTGTGAAGCCTTCCCTGACCACACTCAGCTATTAATAGATTGAGGCCAGTCTTCCTCTACTGCCATGGGACATATATGACATATCTTCATTAGCAATTATCACACAGTACTGCATTCATTTGCTAACCTCCATGTTATCTGATAAGATCATAAAATTCTTGAGGACAAGGGGCCATTTTTATTCATCTATAAACCACCAGAATCTCACATAGTTCCTGGCACATAGAGGTGATCCAGAAACGTTGGTTGAATATTGAATGAAATAAAATCTTACAAAACACATGTTTAACATAATTTGTTTAACTCGGGCATCTCTCACACATTTGTCTCTTCACAAATGGCATTAAAGTAAAGCTGCTGTATATTAGTAAATATCTAAATTGATCGTTTTCTCTGTGCCTCACAGTGTGGAGGATAAAAGACATGAAATTACAGTCTGACTGGGGAGAGAACACCAGAAATCCTGAAACAGATTGTTGGAATTTGCTCATATATTGGGTTCAAAGGTGAAAGAGAGGGTAGAGGGTCAGAGTAGCATTGAGGGAGTAGGATTGGAGCAGAGCCTTGAAAAATCAGTTTGGCAAGAATTAACAAAGGGTAACAGGCTGAGGGCATAAGCAAAGGAAACCCAAGTTATGGGAATAAATGTAGCATGTGATGTTAAACAATGAGGAGCTGATTTTGATAGGCAACAGAAGGGCATTGAATTTCTGAATGAAACATGGAAATTAGTAAAGGACATTGAAGAAAGATGGTAAAATGGCATTCATAAACAATATGGTTTTGTGGGAAGAAAAACTGAGATTTGCATTCCCAAAGGAATATATTCTGTATCTCTAATATTTCAAGAGAATGACTTTTTTCTCTTTTGGCAGAAACCCACATAAGAGGTGTCCATTTCATCAGTAGGGTCTGTTGCAAGGCATAACAGTAAAGTCTGTCCTCGGGTAGAGAGTGATTGAAAGATTCTTGTGTTCCAGTGGAGCAGAAGAAAGAGCCTCACTATCACTGCCCCTAGCAAAACTCACTGCTGTGAGACGGCTAGACTGAAATTTTCATGGTGTTAGGGACAGTATCTATCTTGCTCACTATTCTATCAACAGCATCTAGCATAGTGACTGACACAAATTAGGCACTGACTAAATGCATTGGGTCACTAATTTAAAGAAATATTAACAATATTATAGAACTTAACATAGTCAGTTATGCAAATGAAATATTGGCCATACCTGTTTAACTACTATTATGAGATCCAGTAAATTGATTCAACACACATATAGCCAAACATAGGTGCTAGGTAGAGGAGATTAAGGCAGAATGAGATACAGTCCTTGACCTAAGAGGCATAGTGTGATGAGTTGGGTGGGGCACATGTACACACACACCTGTGGACTAATGAAGAAATCTCCCTTTCTACAGTTGCCTCATACAATACCTATAGCACTATTATCTGTAAGTCTAAGAGCATGTTCTATTTCTTACTATATGTCTAGCGGGGGAGCTATGTGATACACATCATCTTCATTTTACAGACAAGGAGCAACAAATTATTTAAAATAATTAGAATACTAGCAATCATGTAGATCTTCTACTACCTTACATGCAGGGCAGAGATGAAAATAAGGCTGTCAAGGAGGCTCACAAAGAGGCCGGGTATAGGAAATGAGAAGTACATTGGTCTATGAATACAAGTGAATGAATAATCATCTCAGGATGGTGACACCTTCAAAAGCATGCTCAAATGGCTGTAACAGTTCTCCCTCAAGCAACAGATATAGAGAAACACGGCTCAAGGTTCAGTGGGCCACTGCATAAGGACTATTATGGTAATTGGATTAAGGCCACACTGAAAAAGAGATGTAAAGAAGACTTTTGAGCAGTGCGGAAGAAGCCCCTGTTTCAGTAAGAGCAGTCAGACCTATTCATTTAACAAATGTTTATTAAGCACATATTATATGCCAGGCTCTGTCTAAGTCTGAGAACATACAAACACAGTCCATTACCTTGAGGAACTTGTTAACTAGTGAAAAAGAAAAAAAGTAAATGAATAATGTCCACTGTAGGAACCAATTGTCAGCATCATTGGAATACTGTTTTGGCATCTACCATACAGAAACATTTGCACACGCTCACAGCATGGCATTTTTACAAGGATAATCCCTGTAACAGCACTCATAAAAACAAAAATCAGGAGACAACTTAAATGTCCTTCAATCCTGAAATGTTTACATAAACCTATAATATGACCATATTATGTAATAGTAGTAATTAAAAGAAATAAGGTAAATTTTTATGTTCTGACATGGATAGATCTCCAAGACAGAGTGGAGTGAAAAAGCAAGTTGCAGAACAATACATATAATGGGAGTAGGTAATCATAGAGAACTATTAGCCTTATAGCTAAGAATTTAAATTTTTAAATAATTTTTCAATAAGAATATATACTAAGGTATTAGTTGCATAATTAAAAGTAACTTTAAAATATTTATATAGTTAAAATTGTTTTAATCTCTGGATCCCTTTCTCCTTAATATGATTTCTATCTTTTTATTTTTCTTAAATGGGTAAAAATGGGGGCTATAGAAGGAAGAATGTTCTCAGGAAGAAGAGAAACATGTACTAAGTTATAAAAGCCTGGTGAAATACAGGGTAATGCTAGATCATAGTTCACGTGGGGTGATAGGTTCAGGGGCAAGCTGTGGGAGAGATGCAAATTGAGTTGAAAATGGAATAATGAGGCCAGATCATAAAGATATGGCCAATCTAAGGAGCTTGGATTTTATTCTTAAGGTGCTTGGAAACCATGGAATGAACTTTAAAAAAAGTAAGTTTTAAACAGGTCCTTCTGACTGCAGTGTGAGGAAAAGATTGAGCAAACGGAAGAATATACAAAAAGGCCTTTGTCGGACTCTTAAGAGAGAAATGTTGAGGTCAAGAACTGAGAAAATGGTGACACAAATTTAACAGAAAGGAAACCAGGGAGAGGGTGGCATATATAGTTGCTAATTAGAGGTGGTTGGCACTAGGCAGAGAGAGAATGTTGCCAAGAATGTTGTAAAACGTTATGGCATAGGCAGTTAGGTGGACAGTGGTACCATCGACTAAAATTAAAAATAAAGAGAAGTAACTGATTTCAAGTAATAGAGGAGGGAATTGATGAGTTCCTTTTTGAGTATGCTGAATTTGAGGTACCTATGGGACATCCATATAAAGATATGACTATAAGCAGTCATCAGGTAGGCCTGGACTCAAGAGGGGGTAGTTTAAGTCATGGAAATGGATGACATAACTGAAGGAGAGTTTGTACAGATAGAAGTGAATGGGGTTGAAGATTGAATTTTAAACAGCGTCAGTGTTTAAAGGACAAAGCAGAAACCCAGAAAGGTGAAGGAAAAGGACTGGTCATAAAAGTAAGGAGATAAATTAGGAAAGAGTGTCAAGAAAGAAGATCATGTCGACACTATCATATGCAGACAAGAGGTATAGAAAGGTAAAGATTGAAAGTACTCATTGGATCTCTCATCAATTTGGTGATTTTAGTGAGAATGGTTTGCGGAAGGGGCTAGTAGACAGAATAATGTCCTCCAAAGATTCCCACATCCTAATCCCTGGAGCCTGTCACCAAGTTAGTTTACATGGCACAGGGGGTTTGCAGATATGATTAAATTAAGTAATTCGAGATGGTGGTGGGTTGTCTTGGACTACACTGGTGAGCCCTATCTAATCACATGGGTCCTGAAAAGTGAAGACCATTTCCTAGCTGTAGTCAGAGAGAGATATGACTACAGAAGAAAGAACAAGAGCGATACAACCAACACTGCTGGCTTTGAAGATGGAGGAAGGGGGGGTATATGAACCAAGGAATATGGGAAGCCTCTAGAAGCTGGAAAAGACAAGGAAACTGATTTCTCCTCTAGAACTTACAGAAAGGAATGCAATACTGCCCACACTTCAATTTTAGCCTGGTGAGACCATGTCATACTTCTAGTCTATGGAACTATAAGATAATAAACGTGTGTTGTTTTAAGCCACTAAATTTGTGGTTACAGAAGCCATAGGAAACCAATACAGGGGGAGGAAATGGTAGTTAGGGCAGAAGCCAGATCACAGTGGAATGAACAGTGAGTAGGAAATGAGAAAATGGAGATTATAAGTGAAGCCAACTCATTCAAAAATTTTATTTTTTCAGTGGAAAAAAGAGTACTAACAGGAAGAGCACAGAACTTTGAGGGAGAAGATTGTGATAGTTTTTAAGAGGAGGGATGCATGAACATATTTAAATACTGATAGGAAAGAAGAGAGATAGGAGACATAGACAAGAGAGAGAATAACAATGGGGAGGAGGTTCTTAGGAAGGTAGCCACTGGAGAGTAGGGGAAATGAAAACACAAGAACAAGAACAATGCCAAATAAAGCTTCAGGAGGCAAAAGGAACTGGGTGGGCAAGGGGACTTGTGGAGCTAGGGTTCTGAGGGCAGGAACTCAATATCATCATTACATACACCCTGCGATTAGCCTTTTTTGAGCAATTAAGGCTTTCTAAAAAGGCTTGGAAAAGAGGAAGCAATGGAGGTCCAGAGAAATGAAGTGACTTGCTCAGAATCACACAGAGATCTCCTGAAGTGTCCATTTCCTCAGCTTTGACATATTAAATGTGATAATGCATGTAAAGTGCAGTGTCTGGCACATAGTAAATGTCTGATACCATGTGGCAGTTATTATTATAAGATAAGGTATGATACCTCTGATAGCCTATATAGCTAGAGTTTAGAAGCACAGTATACCTAATCCCTGTCACAGACAGACCTAGGTTTGAGTTTGAGTTTTGCCATTTACTAGCTGTGTGGCTTTGGGCATATATTAATCACTTAATATGTCCTAGAAGGTTTTGTGGCTTCAGATTCTGCATTCTTTCTACTATGCCATGCTCTCAACCATTAAATAATTATACAAATGCCTACTCTGGGACTGAGAATTGAAGCATGTGTTCTGCCAAGTTTTACTATTCAGGAATAACAAATGCCATAGGTAGGATCTATAGTATTTGTACCTTACAATCTGCAAAATAATTGAACTATTTGTCCGCTGTCACAATTCTGTGACCATGATAGAGCGAGCACAATAGTCAACAGCTCAGTTTCAGTTATCGAAGGACTCAAACAAAACCCAACAGAAAAATCTGAAAAGCTTCTTTTTACCTTGATGACTATATAAATATTCATGATAACATTTGATGATGGTACTGTATTTGAATAAAAAAAACACTAAATATTTTAATCAAGTCAACCATCATATGTAACGGAAGTAATCTTTCCTTTCAGAGGTTCCTGAGTAGATGATGGGATGTTGTCTGATGTATCGGTGATTGGCTATTTACTTGTATAGTTAAAATTCATCTCTTTTCATCATTTTGAAGGGACATTGATTTCAATAAAAACCTCTAAATGAGAAGAGCGAGAATTGTAAATCCACAAAGTGAAAATGAATAGAGGAAAGCACATAAAGTTCAAGAGGAAGTCAAGAGAGGAAATGGGAAAGAGATTGTAGCTACCATGATTGCCAGTAGACTCTGTGTGGATTGTGGAGATTTTGCCTGATTCTGAGAGCTCATTAAAGTACAACATTTAAGGGTGAGAGCAGGGCCGTGCAAAGTGTCATTACTCAAGCAAGCCAAATAATAAGAGCAGAGCCACACAGGCCAGCTCCCCGCTGCTTCCTAATACACACACTTTGCCACAGGAGGTAGCAGAGGGAAAGTGAGCTTTTCGTGAACTATTATCATAGGGGCCAGGAAGAGTCTCATCATCTGTGCAGAATCCCTTCAACCCTGGCTTGATATCTTTTCCTGCCTGTTCCACAGAGATGGCAGAAAACTGCCTGAGAATATGTAGTCCCTTTAGGCTCTATTTCACCCTCCAGTGTCAGTTTTGTTCAGATATGTGGCCTAGTCAGTAGCTTTTTACCTCTTACATTTTTATAAAATGGATGACTGGGTTTTGTGTCCCACTCTATAAAGAATAAAAGAAAGAAAAGAAACATATACTTCTCTTGTCAGACTCTCAAGACTCTGTTTTTCCTATGATATCTTCCTAAAGTAATTTGTGACTTACAATCATAATTTGTATGATTTTTTAACCTGAGAGATAGTTGGTGTCTCTCAGGATTACTTTATAAAGTAGTGTGCTCCAAAAATCAATTATTTTAATGACCCTACTTACCAGGAGATCCCATATTTTACTAAAATTAATATCAGCATATGCCCGCAAACCCTCTTAATGGCTATGGAGAGATCTGTCACAACCTCTGAAATCTGTATAGATAGCAAAAAATATTTTGTGTAAACTTCAGTTGAGATAATCAAAGTCTAAATAATTCATATGTGCTTCTTAGAGTCATACTTTCTCAACATCACTGCCTTGAATTAATAGGGTGTCATTTTCCCCTAAAAGCCCAAAGGACTCCACAGCAGAACACATTCATCCTCCTGCTAGGCAGGGAAGGCACAAGAATGATTATCCCCATTTTACAGTCTGAGAAAATGAGGAACTAGGACATAAATGATATGCTACATGGAATATTGGAGGCAGAGATGTAAGACTTACTGAAAGCAGGGTGGAAGAAACAGTTCAGAAAACTAATGACCCTGACAGATCTGTGACTCTGAAGCTAATTTGGAGACACTATTTGTCAAAATCTGTCACGAATCCTATATGTACTATCCACTCTATTATCATAAAATGCCATGATATCAAAACCATATATCTGTATAGGCTTAGGCACCGAGTGAAAGATACGAAACTGAGTTTAAATAGACGTTATTGCCCTAGAAAACCAGGGTAGAGCGTTCCTGCAAACCTAAAGGGTATGGCAGCAACCTCTCAGGCTACCTGAAAAGCAGCAAGTAGACAAGGAGGGCTTAACTGAACAAGAGAAACAAAAATTCTGTCTAAAATGGAGAAGTAATAGAGCTTGGAAGGAAATATCACTAGATTATTGATTTTAATCACGCTTGTAATCAGCCAAGGACAAAGAGGTTAAAAAAAATAATAATAATGGCCCAATGATGGAATAAATAATTATATTAAGAAATCACACTATAGAGTTAGATATAATCTACTGAAGTTACGTATTACCATTTTCAAAATCTGATTTCTTTTTAACGAGAACATGTGGGAAAGATAATCCCAGATGGGCCAATGTAGTACTAGGCATGGAATAAGTTTTCAGAAGATGTCTGCTGAGTTGACCAATGGAGTCAACTGAAAGACTATCATGCAGGTATAAAGAGAAAGAGCAGAAAAGAAAGTCAGAAGCATTAGTTAAATTGGTCACTTTACCATATTGACTATGCACCATTCTGTTTATGAAGATTTGCACTTCTTGTGTGGTTAGGTGTTACTATGGGAGTAATATAAGCCTAGATATTCTCAATTAAAAAGAGTCAGTACAGGCACTTTGAATTTTGTCTTTGCAACTTATTAGTTGATTGATCATAGGGAAAATTACTACAATTTCTAAGCTTGTGTTTTCCCATTTGTAGAGATGGGTATATTAATAGTATCTACACACAGGGTTGCTTGAAGGATGCAGTGAGATGAAGCATGTCAATATTTATTAAATACTGTATAATTATTTGCTACTATTATCATTTTTATTGTACGAATCATCATTCCAACCCAATTTTAACTGGATTTAGGATTCTTTCTGGATCTACCCTCTCCTAGTCCTGCCCTAGCCAGGTGAAAATATATTTTCAGCTATTTCCTTGATCATACCCATGGATCAGAGATTACCTCTACTTAATCGGAAGTTCTATGCTCAATCTGAACTACAAAAGAATCCAAAATGTAAACAATCTCTAACTTAGGATAGAACTTACTTCCCTCTGTGCTTCTATAGCTGATTTCTGATATTAAACTACTTACATTTCTGGATTTCTGACTGTGCTGACCTCAGAGAACTGATTTCTTCTCTGCATCATGTGGATATGCCTGAATTCCAGACCTTTAACTTACTTATGACCATTCATAATCCTAGACCCCTTTTTCTTACCACAGTTTTTTGGTTTCCAAGTCTTGGCTCACCTTAACCTTCTGGCAATCACTAATATAGGAAACCTTCTGATTACCAATCCAGAATGAAAGTCTTATTTTGGGTTGGAAATCCAGTAATTCCTATTATAATGCTGTTTCCACGTAGGCTTGTCTCACTGGGTCATGATACTGAAAGGCAACAGAATAATGTTCACCCTAAACAAGCCAGCTAGTAGCAGCAATTGGAATCACCACTTCTAGCTTCTGATTATGCTAGCCAAGTCTAGTAATGGTGCCAAATACACGAGCAAAAAACACATGTGGCTGTACCAGCGCCACCAACTATGTGTGACTCTAGAGCCATCCATGTTCAACAATTGATTTGACACCAATAAGAGAGCAAGATTTAAAACAACTCTACCACAGAAACACACTTTAAATATCATGCTAGAAGATTTTCAAAGTTGGAAATTGTAGTCTCAGGCATGCAAAGCAATACCAAATGTAAGATCAGACTAAACCTGAATGTTCCAGTAAGAAGATTGTTTATTATGAATAATGAATAAATTAGGGGAGTACCAGGAAGTATCATGACCCTGTGAAGGTTTATGAGGAGAAGAAAATCTGAGGTCAGAATTTACAACCTGAGAAAAAATTAACCTTTCAAAAGTCTGCACTGGACACTTTTTCACAAGCTTACTGGGAAATGGAAGTCAAAATGACCTCCAGTCTCAGCCACATTACCTCCTGAACTTCTTGGGTTTCTGCCAAATCAGTTTCTGGAGAATGGAAGTTTTCCACACACAGTTACATAAATGAGCAAAGATGACAGTATATAATAGACCTTTCAGTGAAAGAGACAGGAAGAGTCTTCTGGTGCAAGGCCTATATGGCATGTGTGAATTAAAATAACTCAAACAAACAAAAAAACAACAGGATAGAGGGGAAGAAAACTGTTCCTGCAAATGAACTGTAAGGAGAGGATTCATGCATAAATGATATCAGTGTGACCCATGTTTGGGTTTTGCCTTTGATGTGAGTTTCTCTCTTAATAGATAATCTTTTAAAAAAAATATATGATGAATTTCTGCATTAAAAAACTTGATATTACAGAACACGATCCATATTTTATACATACTACTTTTCTTCCCCAATTGTATGATGTCTCAAACTCTAGCCATTGGTAGAGTTAAATAAGAAAACCCAAGCAGGGAACAGAAAGCTATGCTCCCCTGAAGCATAGCCATCACACATGATGGCAAGTGTGTTCCCAAGCTGGGATCCTGATCAGTAGGCTGAGGATGAGTGCCGTGATAAATTTAGGGCATGTTTTAAGGAGTATCAAAAAAGAACCTTCAGCAACTCCACCCAGAATATCTCCATTTTTCGGTTCTCCCCAAATAATCTACAATTCAAGACTCATTACCTGTATCGTCCCTCTTGTAAGAGCCATTATGATTGTAATTGTTCGTTGGAGATTCCATAACTTTCATCTCCCCTACTAGACAGTAAACACCATGATGATGGAAATCATGCCTGTGTGCCAAATTATACAGATCTATGAATTGCACTGGTTTAATGTGCTATTAAAAATAAAATACTCTGCTCAGTTTTGGTTATTTACACATTTAGAGGGCTGTTCCAAACTAAATTTCTCTTAGTTACTTTCACTGCAATGTGAACATGTTTCTACTGAAAGCAAGTTATAATTGAGGGCCAGGGGTCATGTGTGGGTAAGATGTAACATATTTGTACTAGGCCGGTAAGGCAGGAAACTGATGCCACAAGGGGAAGATAGAAGAATGTGGAAGAAAATCACCATTTTGCTGAGTCAACTTTGATCCCCTCAATTACTTTAGGTGCCTCAAATATTGCCTCCCTGACAGTCTGCATTACCTCGGTGAATGGCCTGATCTTCCCCTAAAAGAGAGCACTCTTTTCACTCCATTACCAGATACTGTGCTTGCTATCTTATTTGCTACAATCTACAGAAGCTTTACAACAGCAGACAGGTCAAAATTCACATCTGCATGAAAGTAATTAGTCATTTTATATTCTCTTCTATCTAGATTGAGGACTTGTTCCATGCTTTTTCCCTTAACTCTCTGCCCATGGGTTAACTTGCTCCCAATGAGTTGATTTATATTTATCAGAAATGCATTAAAAATCACAGCATCCTAGAGAAAAAAAACTAAAGTATAATGATGCTGCTTCCCATTAATCTGTAACTAGGGGCTATCTTAGTAAAGGCCTATATACACTCTCTATGTGAACATGAATTCATTTGCCAGTCGGTTGTGTATGTGTGTGTGTGTGTGTGTGTGTGTGTTCTCTCACCAATGTTGAAAATATGCCAGTGATTCAATGTCTGTGTTTGGAGGAGAAGTGGTATATAGCAGAATTCCCAGGGCATTTTTTAAAATCATACATGCTCTCTGGGAGATTCTATAACTTCCTTCCTATTGACCCTCCTCCTCCAAGTTTAAAATCACCACAGGGTAATGAGTGATGTTACTGACGGGCATCAATTTCACAGTGTGGAGGCAGAAAACAAGTTGAAAACCACTATATTAAGCTCAAGAATAATAACTGAGTGCTATATACTCCTGTCCTACATCCATTGCATTAGAAATCGCACTGGAAACTACATTATCAGACCTATTAAAAATTGCCTCAGGAAAAAAACAATCAGTCAAAATTCACACCTTCTATAAATCATGTATAGTTTAGATTTTCCTGAAGCTTGCCCAAATGACTCTATTCTCTTCCTTTGCCCAAACTCAGGCCCTCATTACTTCTTACAGTTGCCTACTAACTGATCCTGCTGACTAGTCTCACCTCTCCAAGAAAGGTTAGCTTGCTAAACTGGGATCTAATTAGTTACTCTGTTTAAAATCCTTCAATGGTTTCAAGCTCCAAGATCGTTGGCAGGGCATACAAAGCCCTCCCTAACCTGGCCTTTGTTTGCCACTTCAGCAACATCTCCTGTTATTCTCCCTAATATTTAATAGTTTAATTTGTCATACTCAGCTACTAATACTCACAAGTCTCTTTAAACACACCACTGTGTTCCAGACTTCCATGCCTTTGTAATGCTGTTCACACTTCTTGAAATATTCTTTCTCTCTTTTTCTCCTGGCAAACTCCTGTTTATCCTTCAAAAACTTGCTCACAGGTATCGTCCTCTGTGATACCCTACCTGACCTCCCCAGGCAAAATTTCCCTTCCCTCCTCCATACTACCTTTGCATCTTCTACATACTTTGTTTGTTGCACTTAGCACAATGCACTGCAATATTTGGATTACACATCTGTATGCCTTCCCTACTAGACGGTGAATTCCTTGAGCCTAGAGTCCAGGTGTATCTTTATATCTCTAGCTCCAAGCATGGTGGCTGGCATATAGCAGCTTATAGTAAATGTTTAGTAAATTGAACTAAGGAGGAAAGAAAATGCATTTATATTTCAAATCAAGAACAGCCTCCATTTCATTTAATGGACTCACAAAACTTCAAGTTCAGAAAAATCAGTAACTCTACTGTTATCCAGGCAAGTCACCACATTCTGTCAATGATTCCTTTGGAATGTTTCTTAAAATATTTCTAAACTCATAACAACTCCCCCTGATGAGACTTTTGTCCCAGCAAACTTGACTAGTTATACAAAAACCTCCTAACTGATCTTCCTGATTCTATTCTTTCTTTCCTCCTAGTAGCCATTCCCCTATAATGCCAAACTTACCTTCTTGAAACCCTATCATTCCCCTTCTCCCATTGTAGCTTCTCACTGCCAGCATGATGAAGTCAAACTCCTTAGCCAGATATCCAAGTTCTAGCCTACAGTTCCCAAATCATATCTACTTAAGTTGAACCCTCCATTGAAAGCCCTGCCCATAAGGTTATTAAAGTAGAGAATAGTTATTAGATAGTTCAAGGATCGACTCTATACAACTTCAAAACATCTATATGGCAAAAAAAAAAATGAGTCAAAAGACAAAAACCAAATATATAACAAATAAAAGTTCTTTAATGTACAAAGAGCTTATAAAAACCATCAACTCAATAGGAAAATGCTCAGAAGGCAGTTGACTGAAAAAGAAATAAAAATGGCCCATAACAGGCTTAAAGCTCTGACTCAGTCGGGAGGGAGGGCAAGGGCGATATACGTAACCTAAACATTTGTACCCCCATAATATGCTGAAATAAAAAAGGGCCTATAAATATATAAGATGCTACCTCATTCATAAATAAATACAAATCAAAACAATGAGGTACTATATTTCATGTATCGTACTGGCAAAAGGTAAAACTTAGAATATCATGTATGGGGAACAATGTGCATATAAAGTGACCTGCATAAACTGTTTGTGGGAATATAAATGTTTATACACTATTTGCAAGTAAATTTGACAATATGTAACAAAACCAAAATCACCAGTATTTTGGACCTTGAAACTGCACTTCAGGGGATTCTCTTCTACAGAAAAACCCATACTAATGTACAAAAAAATAAATGTACATACTTAAACCTAAGGCATGTAGCCATAAGAATTCTAGAAGAAAATGTTGGAAAACCTCTTATAGACTTTGGCCTAGGCAAAAAATGTATGAAGAAGACCCCAAAAGCAATCACACCAACAATAAAAATAAATAAATGGGACCTAATCAAATTAACAAGCTTGTGCATAGCCAAGGAAACTATCATTAGAAAAATAGACAACCTACAAAATGGGAGAAAATATTTGCATGCTATACATATGATAAAGGGCTGATAACTAAAATCCAAATAGAACTCGGGGAAATCAACAAGAAAAAATCAAACAACCCCATTAAAAATTGGGCAAAGGATGTGAATAGAAACGTTTCAAAAGAAGATAGACCAACGGACAACAAACATGAAAAAATGGAGCAAGGATGCTCCTAAATATCCTAGAGTGCACAGGACAGCACCCACAACAAAGAATTAATTATCTTTCCTAAAATGTCAATAGTGCCAAGGTTAAAAAACTCACAAATTATTGCTACAGAAAAATCAATTTACATGTAACAATTAAAGTAAGGGGTGAGTATGTGAACAAATCAACTTCTATTAAAACCAACCATTTCAGCTAGCCATCCTTTTAGAAAACAGTGAACAATGTCTGAAACAATGGGCACAGATATTTTATTATATTTGTAGGTATTATAAATGGGATTACTATCTTAATTTCTTTTTCAGATTATTCACTGTTCGCATATAGAAATGCTACTGATCTTTGTATGTGATTTTGTATCCTGCAACTTACTGAATTCTTTATCAGTTCTAACAGTTTTTTTGTGAAGTCCTTAGGTTTTCTAAATATAAGATCATATCATCTGCAAGCAAAGATAATTTGACTCCTTCCTTTCCAAATTGGATGTCCTTTATTTCTTTCTCTTGTCTAATTGCCCTGGCTAGGACTTCTACTAATATGATTAATAAAAGTGGTAAAAGTGAACATCCTTTTCTTGTTCCAGATCTTAAAGAAAGTCTTTCATTTTTTTCCCCCATTCAGTATTCTAGTTGTGGGTTTGTCATATATAGCTTTTATTATATTGAGATATATTCCTTCTATATCATTTACAATAGCTACAAATAAAACAAAATATCTAGGAATAAACTTAGCCAAAAAATGAAAGATATTTACAATAAAAACTAAAAAACATTGGTGAAAGAAATTGAAGAGGACACAAAAAAGGAAAGATATTCCATGTTCATGAATTGAATGAATCAATATTGTTAAAAAGTTCATACTACCCAAGTGACCTACAGATTCAATGAAATCCCCATCAAAATACCAGTGACATTCTTCACAGAAACAGAAAAAAAAAATCCTAAAATTTACATAGAACTGCAAAATACCCAGAACAGCCAAGGCAATCCTGAGCCAAAAGAACAAAGCTAGAGGAATCATATTACCTGACCTCAAATTATACTACAAAGCTATAGCAACCACAATAGCGTGGTAATAGTATTAAAATAGACGCATAGACCAATGGAACAGAATAGAGAATGCAGAAATAAATCCATGCATTTATTTCTGCATTCATTTTTCACAAAGGCACCAAGAACATACAGTGGGGAAAGGACAGTCTCTTCAATAAATGGTGCTGGGAAAACTGGATATCCATACGCAGAAGAATGAAAATAGACCCCTATCTCTTTTCATTTACAAAAATCAAATCAAAATGGATAAAGACTTAAATCTAAGACCTGAAACTGTTGCTGCCCAATCTGGTTGTATTGTCCACTGCCCAGAAGAGCCAATGTACTGAAATAGTCAGGGTTGCAATGGAGAAAGAGTTTATTCCACATAGTGCTAAGCAGGGTGACAGAGAGAGTTTCTTAAATCCACTTCTCCAAGAATTTGGGAGACAGGGTTTTTAAGGATAGTTTGGCAGGCAAGGGATTAGGCCATTAGGTTTGTTAATTGGGGCAAAATTATAGGGGTGTATAAATCATCTTCTTGGTTGCTTCAGTCCATGGGGTCATGATTCCAGTTGAGTTGGTTTCTTGGTATGGGCTGCTGGTCTGGGTGGGTCAACCAATTCACTGGAATGTGAGGCCTGGTAAATATCTTAAAATCTACATTTAGGTTTCAAAAAGGTGATGTTATCTACAGAGAATATTAAGAATCTTTATGGACACCAGTTATAGGAAGAAGTTAAGAATCTTTATGACCACCAGCTGCATGGTTCTGGAGTGGCAATTGTAAAGAAGCAAACAGGGGGACAGTTACTAATTATTATCATTATTTTTAGCTAGGCTCTTACCACAGTTCTCACCCTGCATGCCATTATTGACTTGAGTGAAGGGCTGTTTCAAAACTATGAAATTATTAGAAGAAAACATTTGGAAAACACTCTAGGATATTGGTATGGACAAAGATTTCTGGAGTAAGACCTCAAAAGCACGGGGAACCAAAGCAAAAATAAATGAATGGGAATGGGATCACATCAAGCTAAAAAGCTTTTTCACAGCAAAAAAAAAAAAAAAGAGAGAGAGAGAGAGAGAGACAACTCACAGAATGATAGAAAATATTTGCAAACTACCCATCTCACAAGAGACTAATAATTAGAATATATAAGGAGATCCAACAACTCATTAAGAATAAATCAAATAACCTGATATAAAAATGAGCAAAAGATCTGAATAGACATTTCTCCAAAGACACAAATGGCCAACAGGTACATGAAAACATGTTCTATATTGCTGATCATCAGAGAAATGCAAATTAAAATTATAATGAGATATAATTTTATCCCAGTTAAAATGGCTTTTGTCAAAAAGACAGGAAATAATGAATGCTGGCGAGGATGTGGAGAAAGTCAAACCCTCAAACACCATTGTGTTGGTGGGAATGTAAATTATACTGCCACTATGGACAACAGTATGGAGGTACCTCACAAAGCTAAAAATAGAACTATCATATGGTCCAGCAATCCCACTGCTGGGTGTATATCTAAATGAAAGGAAATCAGTATATCAAAGAGATATCTGCACTCTCATGTTTATTGCCTCACTATTCACAATAGCCAAGATATGGAATCAATCTATGTGTCCACCAACAGAAGAATGGATATAGAAAATACGGTATATGTATACAATGGAATATTATTCAGCCACAAAAGAGAATGAAATCGTGTCATTTGCAACAACATGGGTGGAACTGGAAGACATTATGTTAAGTGAAATATGCCAGGCACATAAATACAAATATTGTGTGTTCTTATTTGTATGTGGGAACTAAGAGAAACAAACTTACAGAGGTATAGAGTAGAATTATGGTTACCAAAGGCTAAGAAAGGCAATGGGGGCAGGGGGATAAAGAGAGGATTGTTACAAAAATACAGTTAGATAGAAGGAAAAAGAACTAGTGTTCATTAGATTAATAGGGTGACTATAGTTAATAATTTCTTATACATTTCGAAATAACTAACAAAGTAGAATTGGAATGTTCCTAACACAAAGAGATGACAAATGGTTGAGGTGATAGATATCTCAATTACTCTGATTTGATTATTACACATTGTATGCTGGCATCAAAATACCATGTGTCCCCCATAAATATGAGGCAACTAATACAACTAATATGCATTCATAATAATTAACATTTTTTTAAAAAAGAATGGGCACAGGATGACTTAACTGTGATAGGAGTGGGAAATGCGAGTGGTATTGAAGAGCTTGGTAGGATATCATAAAGGGCATCCAGAAAGCAGCTCAAGGGCACTGAGAGGTGGGGCTGAGACACCAAAGGAAAAAGGCTTGAAAAGGCAAAATTTGACAACGTAACCATTTTGCCTTAGGCTATCCCTGCAATTGAACACAAATGTCTCTTATTAATCTGAGTTTTATTTAAGAAAAATAAACTAGAGTGAGAGGGCTTATTCTTTTGCCAGAAGCCTGGAATTTTGTTTCTTTTTTAAAAATAAATATCTACTTTCAAGAAGTCAAGCTGCAGAAAGGGAAGCCACATTAAACAGAGACAAAAGAAGACATTGCTCTAGCAACCAAAAGTACTCACAAGATTTCATCAAACTCATTGTATGCTATTTCATTTTTTATTTGATTATTATTTTTTTTAACATGGAAAGCCTTGAAACAGACTGATAAATAATTGCCCGAATAGGCCTAACAATGCCTAATAACCCATCGTGAAGTTTCTTTCAGCACCACCATGGACATAATTCTGAATTGTAAATGCAAAACAACATAATAGCCTCCTTCCCCCTTCCTTCCAATAAAAAGGTCTACAGTGTAAAGCAACAAAGAAGCTCTCATACAGTATAAAAGAGATTTCGCTCACATACCAGAGTTGCACACTATACTAAGCATGTAAAAAGCATTTCTCAAATCATTCCTTTTGAAAAGTAGCAAGACTATCTTAAGAACCAAGCATGTTACTAGCTAATCCCCTCAGCTGTTACAGATGTGGTACAACCAAGTAGGATAGAAAAATATCAATAATTTTTTAAAGAAGGTGACTTTTGATTTAATTCAAATGGTTATACTATTGGTAAAATACTTAGAGTAGAAAAACAAATGTAGAAAAGCAATGTAGTACAGTAAAAGTGCAGTGGCTTGGAATATAGCAGGATAGTCCTGGTTCTGACACTAACTAGGTGTATGATCTTAAGCAAATATCTGCACCTCTCTGGGTCTCAGTTACTTCATGTATAAATTGAGAAGGTAGATCCAATAATTTCTAGGTTTTCTCTCAAAGCTATCACTCAAGTTTTTATAATGATTCACGCATAGTGCTTGAACTGCTGCTGTGGCCTCATCTAAATTCATTTTCTAACCAGTATTCTTAGTGCATAGTACTAGCAAGGAGTCCTTGACTTTCAAAGAAGTGTTGGTTCATAACATTGGTTATCCAATAATCCCTTCTTTATAATGTCAACACTACATTTCTCAGCTATGGGTGAATCATTCTAGAAATATTAGCTTATAAGGAATTCAATAAGGACAGACTGTGGGCTGTTAGAAGCTATAGGAACACCTGTACTCACCAGAGACCACTGAGAATTTAACTGTAGAAGCTTCTTGTGCATATATACAAATAAGGAATTAATCCACAGGAAGGAAAGCATTCTAAATTAAGACCGTCTTTGGGAATTAACAGAGCAAGAGAAAGCCCATCATTCTTTCCTAGAACATAAATAATTGAGTTAGCTCTATAACCCAATACTTGAGATTTAATTTAATTTTTATGTAATAAAACTACATTCTAAACAAAAAATGTTTAAATGATTCTTTATCTTTAAAATGTAACAGAAGTTACATCTATATGCTTGTTATTAGAGGACCATATTGAGACTATATAAGCATTTCATATAAGTAAAATAAACAAGTTAAATGTATTTGATTTGATGACATGACACTTTTCATCAAACTGCATTAAGAAAAATATAGAATCCCAAATAACTACAGTTAATCCACTGAGTTGATGGTGGTAAAATCCCTGTGACATGGTTTCTATCAATGTTATACTCTGACTTGAAGGCAAAGGTTTACAGTTACTTTATTACAACCTCTATGCAAAACAGTCTGAATATTCCTCAAAAAACTAAAAGTAGACGTACCATTCAATCCAGCAATCCCACTCCACACACACACACACACACACACACACACACACCATGAAGTACTACTCAGCGATGGAAGAAAATAATGCCTTTTGCAGCAACTTGGATGGAACTGAAGAACATTATCCTAAGCGAAGTACCCCAGGAATGAAAAAACAAATACCACATGGTCTTACTGATAATTGGGAACTAAATGATGAGTATAAACGGTCATATAGTAGTGTAAAGGACATTGGAAGCTATTAATAAGAAGGGAGAGGGTGAGAGGGGGATGAGGGATAGAAACATACCTATCAGATACAATGTACACTACCCTGGTGTTGGACACACTAAAAGCCCTGACTTCAACATTATTCAATTCACCCATGTAATAAAAACACTTGTACACTCTTAATATTTTGAAATTAAAAAGAGAAGATTCAATATCAGCTCCTCTATATATTATATCTATTTTTTAGATATTAAACAAATGCAAAGATGTAATCCTGGCATGATATAGGAAATCATAAAAACTAGTGAAACAAATATATTAGTAGGCAAGAAAAGCATAAATAACAAAGCCAAAGAGAATTAAAAACAAATTTCTATTGATTATTCCCACAGAAGGTATTTTTCCTCAATGTTTCTCTACACAATTTGAATTACTGGATGGTAGAATGATTGTCTAAATTTTAATTATGACTACCAACCAAAGGATATTATAGAAGTATACCATAAACTCTTTCAGTTTGTTTCTATCTCTTATAAACCCATACATGGTCCATTCTAGGTGTAGAAAATAAGGGTGAATACAATCTTGGAGAAAAGCTTAAATTCCATAGTTAAAATTCACAGTAGCTTTAGCTCTTAATTACAACCAGACCTTTACCTGAAATCAGTCTTGAAGTTTTAGTTCAGCTGATTAATAGCCCCAAACAAGTTTGCCTATATCTTCTCATCAGTAATAAATCCAATTAGTCACACATACTGAGTGCCTATTATGTGCTAAACTTCCTTTCCAAGTCAGGAGAAAGGAAAGAAGAGAATGTATAGGACTTAGTCCCTTTCCTCAGAGTGCTCACAGTCATAAATTCAATGTGATTTGATGAGAGATAAGGGTTATCTACGGAAGGAATGAATAACTTTGCCAGAGGCAAAGAAGTGGATAGAACAGAAAAGTCTTCACCAGGTGATATTTGAACTGTGCCTTGAAGGATACGTAGAAAACAAGAAAAATAATGGGTGTGGTGTGTCAGGAAAACAAATGAGCTGTGCCTAAGACATGGAATTATGGGAAAACATGGTATAAACAAAGAAAAATAGAATTACTAATTTGGTATAGTTTGAGGTGGGGTTTCTGTGGGGGAGCCGTGAGGGGTAAGGCTAGAGAGATGGATAGAAGTCATCTCAAGAAGGCTTTTAGATGTTATGATAAGGTGTGGAGACTTGTTCTGAAAGCTATGGGAAGCCATTACATGATTTTAAACACAGATTGACATGATCAGAATTGGATTTTGGAAAGATCACCCTAGCGGCAGTAAACTGGAGGGATTTAAGCTTGGTATTTGAGAACTGCTTCAATAATGCTAATCTGAAGCACTGAAAACCATCACTATATATTATCATGAATTCCCACTATCCTCAGCAGCCTAAGGTTAGGAATAGAGAAAGGTTAAGTCACTAGAATGAGTCAGTAGAAAAACAATGGGGTACAAAAATTACTGACGATGGCAAAACATGGTTGAAGTGATGAACTATGGGGTCCAGGCTGGTTATAAAATGAAGTGAACCAATATAAGGCAGAAGGGATGTGGTAGGCAGGATTTTGGTTCCCACAACTTCTGCCCCCTGGTGTTACTCCCAGGATTATGTTATTTTACCAGGAAAAAGGGAGGTGATCTGGGTGGAACTAATCTAATCACATAAACTCTTTCAAAACAGAGTTTTGTCAGGCTGGTGACAGAAGAGGGGGTGGTCAGTGATATTTGAAGCACCATGGCAATTTGTTGCTGGCTTTGAAGATGAAGGAGGTAACTTGCTAAGAAATACAGGCAGTCTCTAAGAGTTGAGAGCAGGAAGGAAATGGAACCTTAGTCTGACAGCTGTGAGGAATTCAATTCTACCAATAATCTGAAATGAGCTTGAAAGATTCTTTCCCAGAATCTTCATATAAGGGCCCAGCCCAGCCAACACCTGAGGCCCAAAGCACAGAATCCAGTTGAGTCTTCTGACATACAGAACTGTGAGCTAATAAATTGTGTTGTTTTAAACCGCTAAATTTGTGGCAATTAGCTACGTAGAAACAGAAAACTAATACAAGAAATCAGGAGCAAAGGATAGACATCAAAGGAGCAGATGTACTGGGTCGATATAAAGAAAGGTAAGAAAATGAGGTTGCAGTCTAGGAATAAGATATTGGAGTTTTATCCTTTGGAGGTGGAGTAGATCTAGTTACTAAATAAAGTGGGGAAAACATTGTTGAAATAGTGGACCACTACATACAGTTATGCATACTGTGCACTGCACAACTCCACAGGGCACAACTAGCATAACAGATATCATATATTCATATATTATAATAATTTTTTAGCAGATGGAAGTGCCTTGAGTACAGAATGTGTTTTCTAATTCACACACACACACACACACACACAGCACCAATATGAGCTAGCTAATATAAAGTAAAAAATACAGGTAGAAAGTGGTATAGTCAAGTGGTATGAGTTCCAACTGCAGGGTAATGAGTGAATGAGGATAGCAGAGTAATGATCTGAAACTGGACCCATAGAAGCAGGAAGATAAGATAAAACAGACTTTATAAAAGTAGAATAATATGAGAAAATAACAATAAGTTAGTTATTATTATACTTCTGCTCCCACAAGATCATATTTCCTTTACATGAAATCCCTCCCATATACAATAAACATAAAATTCAAACCAGCCCAAGGCAAATGAGTTGATACTAATAATCATTCATTTAATAGTTTAAAAAACATGTATATATAAATTTTCTAATTATCCAGTGTTTTCACACTGGATCCCTAGAGCCAGCCTAGTGACACTCCAGTGTACCCAGATAGTCTGCTGTGCTCCTATCCTTCTCCCTCATTTGTGCCTGACCCATAGAGCCCTTGTCTCTAGGTGGGAAATCTTCAGTACATAACCTCTTTCCTGAACAAAGCAGACAGATGACTGAGTTGAAGTCCATGCCTCCTCAAGGACTACACTAAACTGCAAAGATACCTAGCGGGCATTTGGACACATCCTTTCATTTGCACAACAGGAATGGTTATATGTACTCATAACACTGGCTTTGGATACCCTGCCTCTGAAAGAGTTGCAGAAGGCAACCTGGAGCCTGTTCAAACAGACACTACATTTAACAAACCTCAGCCTTGTGTTATAATAAGAATAGCGTACTCTGGTGCTAAAACTATCTGCAATAATGGGGGCAGATACCTCTGCAAACACTCATGTTCTCTCCTACGTGCCACACATGCGCATGCGCACTCATGCACACACACACTTAAAGAAAGAGCACTGGCCTTTCTAAAGTACTAATTTCTGAGCAGTCAGCTGTTCACAAGAAACAGTTTGAAATTAAGAACTGACCAAGATGCCTAGGTTCTGAACTATACATATATACCTTTATAATACTAACTATCCCATATATAAAAGTCAAAATTGATGATAAGCTTGGCATCCTGTGTTATGTCATTTATTTCCTCTTCTTTATAAGACGTGGAATTTCCCCATTTGTAGTCAACTCCATTACATCCAGGAAGAAAGAGTTTAGTTGAATTCAGTAAAATATAGTATAAAAAGCTTATATCCTTACTATTAATATCTAGGTTGAAAAAATCTATACGAAATATGGCTGAATGTTTTACTTTTCAAACTTTTTTTTAAACTCTTGTACAGATTAAATAGTCACAAACTTTGGCTACCAGTAAAACCATATTTTAGATCTTTGTTCTGTTTCTTCAGGTGATTAATTTCCTATAGTCGTTTTAGAAACCCTGGGTACTATAATTGTTAACAAAGTGCTTTGGCCTTTAGGTAATTGTGTATTGGTAATAATTAAATATTCATGGGGAATGCCCAAAAAAAACATATTTTGGGTAATACTTCCCTGGATTATTACCCAGAGAATTCTAAACCACAAAACTCCTTGCTACCAATTTCTAGATTTGCTGAATAAATCAGCATATGTAGTGCCAAACTTTTAGCTAAGACATACAACCCATTGTTTCATTTTAGTTGAAAGAAGAGGTCTTTCCATTTTCTTTTACTCAAGCATCAAATCACCGATGAGTTTCCTGACTCATTCCATATATAATTACATGTATGGATCAGAGAGGTGGCTTGGTTTTATCAACAAAACCACTGTTTGATATAGAAATATATATCCAGATGATGAATAAAGGCAGGGAGAACATGGCAGACCAAAGACATCACCAGCCAGAGTGTCTCTGTAAGAAGGAGAAGTTTTAGATGAAAGAGAAAAAAACAGACAAACATAGATCAGATGAAGGTCTGAAGGAAGGTGCCTGAAACTACAGAAGAATCCATGGAAAGAGGCTGTGGAACAGAACTAGAAGGAGAAAGGCATAGGCCAGGATTAAGCCCAGAGAGGCTTGGAGACCAGCGAGAAGAGTAGGTGGATTGGCTAACATCCCCCTCCCTTGCATTTTGGATTGTTGGTGGGCTCCCAAGCTGCTGAAGAGACCTTCTGCCAAAGCAAGCCTAGAGACTACTGCCAATGGTGCGCTGAAAGCTTCTTGAGGACAGGGCACCAGGTTCTCATTCCCCACCCCCGAGCACCTCCTGCCCACCAACCCAAGCCAGACAGCAGGTGCCACATCGCATCTCTACCCATTGGGCATCTTTGCTCTCCCCAGGGGTCCTCAACCCCTCAGTTTCTGTCTTGCCCATCCCCACACGGACATATCTCAACTCTGGCCCAGATGGCAGAAGCCACAGGGATCCAGTGGGTCCTGGGTAATCTGTGTGACTACAGAGCCCTGTCATTCTGGGCAAACTGCCTCCCAGAGAGAGGGTTGGAGATGACCACAGGGTAGACTTTCCTCCTCCTAGACTCCTTTTTCCTCCTTCCTATCCCCCAACCGCAGCTGCTGAGAGAGAAAATTGAGCCATCACACAGAGGCTTCCACAGGAAACAGGGCTCAGACCTTTCCTTCTGGGGTCCTGCAGCAGGCTGAGGGGTGCTTGGACTGTGGACTGTGAGCTCCCTGCCTGAATGCCCCTCCTGGTGCTGCTTGCCCAGTGACTCCAGCAGAATGGGACACACCTCAAGGTGGAGGGAAATTGAATCAGTTTGGGCACCCCGTGAGAGAAACTTGGGACCAGTATCCTTCTCGCTGGCATGGTCAGGGTTGGATCTTGGCGGCTCAGGAGACAGACCTGCAGGCCAGATCCTGTACACCCAGGTCTCGATCGCATCGCCCAGGGGCACAGAGGGGACATTTTTTAATTAGATTTGCAAGATGTTGACTTGCAAGACTGCCTAAAGAAGCAGATGAGGGGTGAGAGTGCAGAATGGGTCCTAGCTGAGGCATGCTCATAGGGCACCCCTCCTCCCACGAGAGGGTCACACTCCCAGCTCAGGCCAGATCCTGGTTAAGGAACCTCCCAACCCGCATCATAGTAACAGGGGAAATCAGCTGCCAGCAGAAGCGAAGAAGAAACGACAGAATAGGGTAGGGTGGAAAGGAGCAAGGCCTGTTCCAGACTGCCAAACTGTGGGTCTCAGACAGCACCACCTTCACACCCAGACTTTTTGGTTGAGTGGGGCCAATTCAGCCCCTCCTTTGCAGCATTGCCCAGAGGCAGAGAACAGACCTTTGACCCAAGCTAAAATCATTTGTGGAGGTTGAGGGCAGGCCCACCCAACCCAGCCATGCCAAGCCTCACTCCTCCACCCACCCCTGCTGAGGTGGAGAATAAGGACTCACCAGGAATTCCAGGGCCCAACCCACCACCTGGGGCATTAGAGTGCTTCTCCTGAGGAACTAGAGCTTATCACAGGACCCAGAAACAACATTGTAGCTTGTTCCTCCTGAAAAGCATCACTTACGGACAGAGAGGTGAATTTGCACACTCTTTTACTGTATTTACTGACTCATCATACAGGGTGTGATTGATTCTCATGCACAAGCACCACCTAGCAGCTCAGAGATATGATCTTATATCTAGAAAACCTCAAAGATTCTGCCAAGAGACTACTGATAAATACATTCAGCATAGTCTCAGGTTTTACAAAATCAATGTACGCAAATCAGTAGCATTCTTATACACCAACAGCCAAACTGAAAATCAAATCAAAGACTCAATACCTTTCACAATAACAACAAAGAAAATAAAATATCAAGGAATATATTTAACTAAGGAGGTGAAAGACCTCTACAGGCAGAAAATATTTGCATGCTATACATCTGATAAAGGGCTGATAACTGAATCTCTACAGAACTCAGGAAAATCAGCAAGACAAAATCAAACAACTCCATTAAAAACTGGTCAAAGGACATGAACAGAAACTTTTCAAGAGAAGACAGACTAACGTCCAAGAAACATATGAAAAAATGATCGTCATCTCTAATCATCAGGCAAATGCAAATCAAAACCACAATTAGATATCAATTAACTCCAGTGAAAATAGCATTTCTCAAAAAGTCCCAAAACAACAAATGTTGGCATACATGTGCAGAGACAGGAACACCCATACACTGCTGGTGTGACTGCAAACTAGTACAACCTCTATGGAAAGTAGTATGTAGATACCTCTAAGAACTAAAAGTAGAACTACCATTTGATCCAGCAATCCCATTTCGGGGCCTCTATCCAAAGGAAAAAAAGACATCTTCACTCAAATGTTCATAGCAGCACAATTCATAATTGCAAAGATGTGTAAACAACCCAAGTGCCCATCAATACATGAGTGGATTAATAAAATGTGGTATACATATACCATGGAGCACTGACTCAGCCACAAAAAATAGTGAATTAATACCTCTTGTATTATCGTGGATGGAACTGGAGGCCATTCTACTAAGTGAAGTATCACAATGGAAAACAAACAGCATATGTACTCACCATCACATTGGTATTAATTAATCAACACTTATGTGCACATATGGTAGTAATATTCATCGGGTGTTGGGCATGTGAGAGAAGGGAGGAGGGGATGGGTATATTCATACCTAATGGGTACAGCGAGCACTGTCTGGGGAATGGGCATGCTTGTAGTTCTGACTCAGGCACTTCAAAGGCAACATATGTAACCTAATCGTTTGTACCCCCATAACATTCTGAAATTTTAAAAAATGATATTAGAACATAATAAATAAATAAATAAAAACAAAGATGGTGAACAAGGGGACAAGGAGACTAGGTGCTTTAAGTGATGAGAAGGTTTAGAAGAGCCAATGTGGTAAATATGATAGGAAGTCAAAAGACTTAAAATATAATTTGTTAAACTGTAAAGCATGATATGAATAAGATTTTATTACAATTGGGAGAGGTGCCAGCCAGTGATGGGTATATTTTTTCATATAAATATGGTACAATATTATAATGATGGAATATAAAGCTGGATTTTGAAATTCTGTTACCACCTTTGCAAAAATAAATAATAAATAAGGAAAAAAGAAACATATATCCTAGTCTGATTCATTTCTCTTTTTCCAAGAGAAGGAATCTCTTTCTCAGCCATATGTGTAGAACTTATATTTACTTAACAAACCCTTAAAGACAGTAAAGGCTGGATTTTCCTGGATGTTTTTTTATTAGTCTATGGTAGATCCAAATTATCTAAAAGTGGGTTCTAGTTGAAAGAATTCCTGGGTGCTTTAATGGTTTTGTAAAAGAAAATAAAAGGTCTATAAATCAAACAAGATTTATATTTGGAGCCAACTGTATGTTTGTTCAGTGCCCAGGGTAATTTACACCTAGCCTCAACTCTTTGGTGCCTGTCCCAGACAACATGTGTAACTGCTTCACCGGCAGACAAAAAAGGTATGAGCAGAAGAGAGAAAATGGGTTTTATTGCTTCCAACTACCCACATAGACTTTGTATATATTCATTTTGTGTCTTTTTTTAGCACCTGGTAAAGTGCTTCTGCTCAACCCAATGTGTAGCAGCAGCAATGTCTTATAAGGATAGACCATCAACCATTTTGGTATATACTACTGAGGATTCTGACTGCATTTAAACCACAATCATTTCTTTGTTCAGAGCTGAAGGAAAAGGGTATTCATACATAAGCTGTTCTTGGTTCTAAAAAACCTGATTTCCATACTAATGAATGACCCAATTTATAGTTCAACAAAAATGACTTATCCTTGGCAAAAGGAATATATGTCACTCAACAAAGAAGCTAATTCAAGAATGCCCAACTCCCCACCACAACCTGTTTTAGAAGGCAAATGAGGAACAGACCCCTGGATCAGAGGGGAAGAAAGGCCCTTGAGATCCTCTCTACTTCTCTCTTTCCCCCCTCTGTCTTATTAATCATATGCACATACATACACACACATACTCGCTCATGCATAAACAACAGACTCTCCCACTTAACTGCATTTGCAGTCACACTCACTCAGACTTGCTGACACACTCACACCTGCTCACATTCACTCATACAAATACCATATATTCTTGCACTCACACTCATTTACACACACACACTCAAGCACACACTTGCGTACAACTCATAAGAGTGTATTTCATATTTTCTATAAAATTCAGCAAAATTTTTGGCAACTGCTTTTTCCTCTCTGATTTGATTCTCTCACTGCACTCCCAGAATCTTCTTTGGTTCTTTACACTTTCAGATATACATCACTACTAGTGACCCACTTCACCCCTGTCTCTAGGGCCAAATTCATAAACTACAGGCTGACTTCCAGGACTTCAGGTGGGTGGGAAAGAAGAAAAGGGAAGGAAACTCCTCTCCTTCTCTAACCCCTTTCCAGATAAAAATTCATGACAAGACTAGGGACTTTGAATTGTATTCATTTACTTATCACTTTTGAATTAAATCCATTTTTCAAATACATCTTCACCACCAAGCATGTGCTGATACCAGTCCATAGGGATGAATGAAAAACTAACAACCTTAAAAGAATGTCTTGTGCATGATTATTTTGTAAATTGCTTTTATAGCCTTTAAATTCAATTTTAATCATCTAAGAATCAGAATAGCTAATTTGGTGATAGGTATGATGAATGGCTATACACGCATTATTTTATGCTCACATTAATTATTTGATATAGTTGCTGTAAGTTTCTTTATCTTAGAGATGAGGAAACAGATTCAGATAAGTTACAGAACACAGGGGAAAGAAAGTTTTGGCTTGTCTCCTAACTCTTTCCTCCTCATATCCTTTTTGTTCCTCAATTCCTCAAAAGAATCGCTATTTTGATTGGTGAGTATCTATGACACTATGTGAGTGATATTTCTTGTAGGTAGGGTAACTTTGTATAGAAAGGTCACATGCATGCTATGACACTCCTTGGCAATAGTAAACTAGCCAAAACCCACTCAAAACCCGGTCATGTTGATCTCTTCTGCCTTCCCCCATGCATCATCATCCCAAGTTCCCTTACCATGGCTTGCTATAAGATCCCCAGAATTAGATTTGAGTTTGCTGAGAGGTGGAGTCTCTTTCTAGGCTACAACATAAACTTCAACCCAGCTTTCCTTGCTACTACTTGTGGATTATTAGGCACTAGCTTAATTAAACACAATCTTGTCCCTTATTTCTGACAGTGGAGGAATGACTAGGTCAAAACAACTTTCAGACACTCCTATCTCTCTAGCATTAATACCAACACATCCTAGCCCTAATTGTTTCATACTCACTGAGCTCTGGTCACATTGGCCTTCTCTCTGGTTTTAAAACACTCACCTTCTTTGGGTTCATTACCTCATTTCTTCTGTTTGATATGCTCTTTAGCACATTTTTATACTATATGATCCATTTCATCCTTTGAATAGCAACCTAAATATCTGTGTACATAATGTTATTCCCTTTCCCACTCTACCCATTATTCCTTCTCAGCCCCTAGTTTGTTGCCTTTATAATACTTCTAATTTTTAATTATGTATTAGCCCTTTTACTTATTTTCTATTGTCTGTCTCCTCCACTAGAATGTGTACTCTAAGAAAATAGGAACTCATCTGTCTTTTTTGTCATTGTATCCCAAGCACCTAGTATAGGCATGCCTAGTATAGGCATAATGTATAGTAGACAGTCAATAAATATCAAAAATCCTTGATCAAATGAATTGAGTGAATGAATGAACACATAAAATGCTAAGGTCACATAGACAAAAAGCGGCAGAGGTAGGATTTAAACCCAGGTGTTTCTGACTCCAAAGCCTTCAGAAAGTGTACAACTATAGGACCTAATACATGTGGAATACCTATCGTTTGCTAAACATTTTGAAAGGCCTGGATACAAAGAGATGACAAAGGTAAGGACACTGCCATTAGACAACTTAGTCTACTGCAAAAGACAAATAAATTATTCATCCATCAATCTAAAATATTTATTCAGTGTCTACCCACTTCCAGGCACAAGAGACTGGAAAAAAGAAAGACTCCTGGCCAACAGTAGCTCATTTTCTATCATGGTTCTCTATCAGAAATGTACATCAAATTTACCTAGGGAATTTTTTGAAATGTTTATACCTAGGCTATACCCTTTCTTCCCCCAAAGGTTATGATTCCATGAATCTGGGCTGGGCATCTGTATTTGTTTAAAAGCTGCACAGCTAATTTGAATTCACAGCCAGGCTTGCAAATCACTGGTCTATTGGAATGCAATGTGATAACAGACTATTTTGGAAGGACAAATAAAATGTTATCCAAATCAAGAGGACAGAAAGGAAGTGATACTTGAGCTGGTTATTATAAAAGAGGTTGGTGTCATGTAGGAGGGGGAGAAACATAACGTGGAGATAAAAAAAAAAAGGTTAGTTCAAGTAATTACTTCAAAGAGAATAAGAATAAAAATATTTACAAATTTACTTAGAATCCTAAACATTAAACCCCATTAGATGCTAGAAGTCACCTAAAGCAGTTCTCAAACTTCAATGTTCATAGGAATCACCCGAGGATCTTGTTAAACTGCATATTCTGACTCAGTAAATCTGGGATGAAGCCTGAGATTCTTTATTTCTAACATGCTCCCAGATGATGCCAATGCTTCTGGTCTACAGACCACACTAGGAATAGGAGGATTTGGGGGAGACAGGGAGTAACATTGACCTGACAAGGTAATTATTTAAGTACAAGTATGCCAACAGACAATTACAACTCCAGGGCAGATCAAAGATCACATTATCCCATCCAGAGACCAAGACCCAACCTCTTACTGTGGGGATGGCAGAGTAAAATCAACACCCATGGTAGTTTATAGCTTGTCAGACCATTTAACAGTGATCATTATTTCTCTAGCTATTTGCCCTTGAACAAAAGCTAATGTTACACCTCAAGAGTTTAAGCCTTCACAAGCTCGCAGAAACCTTTTTCTACTTCAATTTATTCTTAAAAGAGGCAGACATGACAAATAAAGTACTACTCCTTTGACACTTGATGACAGCAACTTCTCTTCAAAATTATTCCATCTTTAAGGATTCCATCCCTAAGAATCAGAATTTCAAAAAAAACTCTTTTCCTAATCACTGATCCTGACCAGAAAACATTCTTACTCTGCTATCACCTTAAAGAGATATCAAACTGATACAAACGAGCAACTTTCAGTGCAACTAAAAATATGCACACTTAGGGAGTTAAAGCACAAGTGAAGCCACACAATTTCACTTAGACCTTCAAAAAATACTGAAGTACTGTTTTCCTCAATAAAGTGCACATTTTCCAGATATCAAATCTATCAAAGCAGACATTCAGGTTTAACCCGGATTGTTGCATTTAATCCTTCCAGCAACCCTAACGTGAATATACATTATTAAGTGTTTCAGAGGTTAGGAGACTGGAGCTCAGAAATGTTAACTTACAAAGCTATACATCTAGCAAAAAGCAGAGCTGGGATTGGAATATAGACGGTCTAACTCCAAAGCCTTGTATTCTTTCCATTTTACTGAACTGCTTTCCATAAGAATGCATGATGTGATCTCCGTTACTAGTCTCTACCTTTCAATTGACTGAACATAGGACATTTCTGTCAAAGTATCCATTCATTTCTCCCTTAAATTGGCCAAAGGTCTAGTTGTTTGTTTTATCTAATTGATTCTGAATGGTACATTTGAGAAATCAGCCTAGGACGGGGGTTTTCAAAGTGTAGTCCATGAAACAGCAGCGTCCACATTACCTGGGAACTTGTTGGAAACGCAAATTCTCTGAACTTACCTCAGACCTACTGCATTGGAACTGCTGGGGGTGGGCCCAGCAATTTGTGTTTTAACAAAATTCCAGGTGATTCTAATGCATGCTGAAGTTTGAGAGCCACTGCTCTCTAGACTATCTCCAATTTAAAGCCCAGCTACAAACTAATCACCCTGCTAGAGAGTGATAGCTTTAGAAGTTGATTCAGTTGTTTTTCTTGATTAAAATCCAATAATGGAACAAAATTAGAGACTTATTTTCTCAAAAATAAGACCAGCCTTTGTTTGGGAGAATCTCCATTCAAAGTAGTGGCTATTTGTCTTACAAAATCTCACAAAATGATTTGATCCTACTATCCTCCCTTCCCCCAAAAATCGCTAAATGGTCATGTATCAACTTCTTTTACATTTAAATGTGTAGAATAACTTAATGTTTCATATAATTTAAATAAAGATCTAATTTTCTTGAAGTATCTCCATACTACTTTTCATAGAGGTTGTACTAGTTTGCAGTCCCACCGGGAGTGGGTAAGTGTTCCTTTCTCTCTGCATCCATGCCAGCATCTATTGTTTTGGGACAAAATCATCCTGAAATATTTTTAAACCATAAAACACCTATTACATGGTGTCTTGTTTTTTATTTTCAGGTTTTCTTAACAAAAATCTTCAAGTGAGCTCAGGAAAAGAAAGGTCATTTGGAAACCTGCAAAGTGCTGTACAAAAATATATTGTTGTTTTGAAAAGATGCAGGAGAAGCAATGTTGATTGGGTAATGTTAGAGCCACGTTATTTAATCCATAAATAAGCTGTTTTCAATAACTCATATTTCAGATTGATCCATTACATACGTATAGGAACTCCTGAGTACACTTAACCTAAAACATAAACAAAACTAACACATCATTAGTTGCCAAGTTCAAATTCTGACTTAAATTTTAACCTTTCAAGATCAGCAAATTCACAAAGTATGACCCAGGGATGCAACATTTAGATATTGGCAGGATACAGCTCCTATATCAATGCTACATCTGCAGTTGCACATGTTTAAAGCTGAAAATCAGCACATATACATTCCCAGCAAATATGCAATATTATAAAATAGAAGAACACAATTATGTAAAAATGGTGGGTGGTGAAAGACCTGATTTTCAGGAAGGAAGAGGTTGGGGGAGTTAGTAAGGAAGATAATATATACTTCCTTCGCTAGCCCAGACTGTTCCGTGTTTTCCTAATGATTTCCTATTTCTACTGTATAATTATGTTTCAACATTCTGTTGAGGTTCATTATTATTAAACATTCAAATAATATTTAAATAATATTAAATATTATTATTATTGGTATTTTATAGTGCTAGTTTACCAATCACTTTTTATACACATCATCTCACTTTGCATTCCCAGTTAATAGAACTAGTTTATCTTAACACTGGTGAGGGCAAGAAGAGGAAACTTTGTATAACAGAAAAAGCACTAGACTCCGAACAGTAGTCAAGTCTACTATTTATTGTGTAACCCTCACTATGGAAGCAAACTCTAGACATCTGAGTTTCCTCATCTGTGAAATGGGAGAAATCAGATAGTATTTAAATTGCTTATAGCACTTAAATTTTATTGTGAAAAACAACAGGTTCCAAAATCTAAACCCACATACCCACACTTGAAGTAAACATATATATTATTATATCTTTAATCTTCTTAAAATAAAAATTAAGCCCCATCCAAATAATTAAAGCATTTTGGATAGGAGATCTTGATTAATCATATGAGAACAGCAATATTGCCCAAGAGCCTTTCTAATCACAATATAATATCTAGTTATTTTAGCTTTACGTTTAGAAAAAGTGTGGAGGAAATTAATTAGCTACCCATTACACTCCTGAAAAGTTCATATTATTACAGAGTTCACTCTTAGGTTAATTTGAACCTGCTTCCTCACATCTTTCTTCTTACTCTGTCTTATAGAGTAACAGTACAGGGCAAGTCCTTCTGCATGTTATTGTCCTTTGAATAGAGAAGCACAGCTATCATATATCTCCCAATTAGTCTTCTTTTCTCCAGACTGAACATCTGCAATTCCTTCAACCATTCTATATGTTGCATGGTTTTCAGACTCCTTAACATTCAGGTCACTGTCTTCTGGAAACACTCCAAATTGGTCATTGTGCATTTAAAATGGGGTTACTAAGAACTGAATACAAATTCTACTAGACATGCAGCAATATTTTGTTAGTGTCTTTCAAGTCTTGAACATTTTAAGCAATCTGTTGAAAGCTATGGACATTTTTCAGAGAAAGATGTGTATGTGTGTGTACACACACATATTTTGTGTATAATCAATGATTTCACAAAAATCCCCTGAAGTGCATCTGTGGACCCCATACTAAGAACTTCCTAAAATATAGTAAAGCTGCTATTTCTGATTATCTTTGTACTCTATTCTACTTAAATATACAGTACTATTTTCATCCTCTTAAAGGAAGTAAAGGGATAGAAATAATATTTGGTGGAAGTACTAATAAAATTACTATACATGTTTTCAGGTATTTTTAATAAAAGATTTGTGGGGATTAAACTACAAAATAATCTAACCTATCTATCCATATAACTAAATTTAGTTCAGAGACATGTTAGCAAACATTGTGACTCCCCTCCAAGTGCCAATTTACACAAATGCACCTACTAGTGCCAGGTAATATCTTAGATGATGCATGTTAAACAGCACGATAATGATTCATCCTTAGCATGAGGAGCTGTCAAGCAGAAAAGATACAGACATGCATCCCAGGACACTTCTATCCATCAAAAAGGTGGTTTGTAGTATTCTAGTTTCCACTAATACTCTGTTGAACACTAAAATTAAATTGGACACAATCAGAGGTCAAATAGCAATCTGTCTAATGTTATTTACTTCCTTAGGTACAATAACATTTCTGCTATAGCTATTCATCAGGCACAAAGAAAATGTGGCTGCTGATGCCTCATTCTTAATACTCTATTACTGCTGTGCTAGAACCTTTGTCAAAAATAATTAGAAGAGCAAGAATTGAGACCCATTATACCCATCAAGTTAACCTCCCGTCATCCACCCCAACCCACTTCCCACCTCTCCACGTCCCCATTGTCCATCATTCCACACTATGCTTCCATGTATACACATTATTTAGCTCCCACTTATAAGTGAGAACATGCCATATTTATCTTTCTGTGTCTGAATTGTTTCACTTAAGATAATGACCTCCAGTTCCATCTACATTGTGGCAAAAACATGATTTTATTTTTTCTCTACAGCTGAATACTATTCCATTGTGTATATAGTCTACATTTTCTTTATCCAATCCTCCACTGATGGAAACTTGATTCCATATCTCTGTTATTGTGAATAGTGCTGTGATAAACATATGAGAGTAGGTTTTTTTGTTTTTACATAGTGATTTCTTTTCCTTTGGTTAGATAACCTAGAAGGGGGATTGCTGAATCATATAGTAGTTCTATTTTTAGTTCTTAGAGAAATCTCCCTACTATTTTCCATAGAGGTTGCATTAATTTACATTCCCATCAATGGTGTATAATAGTTCCCTTTTCTCCCTATCCTCATCAACATCAGTTACTTTTTGTCTTTTTAATAATAACCATTCTGATTGCTGTAAGATATCTCATTGTGGTTTTAATTTGCATTTCTCTGATAATTAGTGATGTTGAACATTTTTTCATATGCCTGTTGGCCATTTGTTTACCTTCTTTTGAAAAATTTCTATTCAAGTCCTTAACCGCTTTTTAATGGGCTAATTGTTTCGTTGTTGTTGCAGAGTTACTTGAGTTCACTGTAAATGCTCGATATTAGTGCCCTGTCATCTGTATAGTTTGAAAATATTTTCTCCCATTCTATAGGTTGTCTGTTCAGTCTATTAATTATTTCTTCCACTGTGCAGAACATTTTTAGTTTAATCAAGTACCATTTGTTTATTTTTGTTTTTGTTGCCTGTGATTTTGAGCTCTTGGTCATGAATTCTTTGCCAAGGCCAATGTTGAGAAGAGTTTCCCTAGATTTACTTCTAGTATTTTAATAGTTTCAGGTTCTTACATTTAAGTCTTTAATCCATATTGAGTTGACTTTTGTATATGGTGAGAGACAGGCATCCAGTTTCATTCTTCTGCATATGGCAATCCAATTTTCCCAGCACTGTTTATTGAAAAGGTTGTCTTTTCCCCAGTGAATGCTCTTGTCAACTTTGTCAAAGATCAGTTGGCTATAAGTATGTGACTTTATTTCTGGGTTCTCAATTCTGTTCCATTGATCTATATATGTCTATTTTTATATTAGTACCATGCTTTTTGGTTACTATCACCATGTAGTATAATTTGAAATCAGGCAATGTGATATATCCAGCTTTTTCTTTTTGATCAAGAATGCTTTGGCTATTCAGGCTCCTTTTTTGTTTCATATGCACTTTAGAATTGTTTTTTTATAATTCTATGAAAAAATGATATTGGTATTTTAATAAGGATTGCATTAAAACTGTAAATTGCTTTAAGCAGTATGGTCATTTTAACAATATTAATTCTTCCAATCCATGAGCATGGGATGTTTTTCCATTTGTTTGTGTCATCTACATTTTTTTATCAGTGTTTTGTACTTTTCCTTGTAAAGAGCTTTCACCTCCTTGGTTAAATACATTCCTAGGTATTTTAATTTTTGTAGCTATTATAAATGGGATTGCCTTCTCAGTTTGGTTCTCAGTTAGACTGTTATTGATGCATAGAAATACTACTGATTTCTATATGTTGGTTTTGTATCTTGAAACTTTACTGAATTAATTTATCAAGTCTAAGAGGTTTTTTGGTGGGGTCCTTAGAGTTTTCTAGATATAAGATCATACCATTAGTGAACAGGGACATCTTGACTTCCTCTTTCCCTATTTGGATGCCTTTTATTATTAATATTTATTTTTCTTGCCTGATTGCTCTTAAAAGGACTTCTAGTATTAATGTTGAATAAGAATGGTGAAAGTGGTCACCCTTGTCTTGTTCCAGTGCTTAGCAGGAATGCTTTCAACTTTTCTCTGTTAAGTATGATGTTGGCTGTGGGTTTGTCATATATGGCCTTTATTATTTTGAAGTATGTTCCTTTAACACCTAGTTTGTTGAAGATTTTTATCATGAAAAGATGCTGAATTTTATTGAATGCTTTTTCTGCATCTGTTGAGATGATCATATGATTTTGGTCCTTAATTCTGCTTATGTGATGTATGACATTTATTGATTTGCATATGTTGAACCACATTGTCATCCCTGATATAAAACCCAGCTGACCAAGGCGTATTTTCTTTTTGGTGTGCTGTTGGATTCAATTTACTAGTAATCTATTGAGAATTTTTTGTGTCTATGTTCATCAGGGATATTGGTCTGTTGTTTTATTTTTTTGTGTCCCTGTCTGGTTTTGGTATCAGGGTGATACTGGCCTCATCAAATGAGTTGGGTAGAATTCTCTCCTCCTCAATTTTTTGGAACAGTTTCAGCAGGATGGGTATTAGGTCTTTGTATGTTTGGTAGAATTTTGCTGTGAATCCATGTGGTCCTGGGCTTTTTTCGGGGGGGGGGAGATTTTTATTACTGATTCAATCCTGCTACTTGTTATAGTTCTATTCAGGAGTTCTATGGGTTTTTTTGTGTGTGTGTGTTTGTTTTTTTGAGACAGAGTCTCACTCTGTTGCCTGGGCTAGAGTCCCGTGGCGTTAGCCTAGCTCACAGCAACCTCAAACTCCTGGGCTCAAGCAATCCTACCGCCTCAGCCTCCCAAGTAGCTGGGACTACAGGCATGTGCCACCATGCCCAGCTAATTTTTTCTATATATTTTTTAGTTGACCAATTAATTTCTTTCTATTTTTAGTAGAGACTGGGTCTCGCTCTTGCTCAGGCTGGTTTCGAACTCCTGACCTTGAGCGATCCGCCCCCTCAGCCTCCCAGAGTGTTGGGATTACAGGCGTGAGCCACCGTGCCTGGCCAGGAGTTCTATTTCTTCCTGGTTCAATCTCAGGAGGCTGTATGTTTCCCAAATTTATCCATTTTCTCTAAGTTTCTAGTTTGTGACCATATAGTTGTTCATAATAGTCTCTGATGATCTTTCGTATTTGCAAGGTATCAGTTGTAATGTCTCCTTTTTCATTTCTGATTCTGGTTATTTGGATCTTCTCTCTTCTTTTCTTGATTAGTTTAGCTAATGGTTTGTTGATTTTGTTTACCTTTTAATAGAAAAAAACTTTATGTTTCATTGATCCTTTGTATTTTGTTTTTGTTCTTGGTCTCTATTCCATTTAGTGCTGCTTTGATCTTTGTATTTCTTTGCTTCTGCTAACTTTGGGTTTGGTTTATTTTTGTTTTGCTAGTTCCTTGAGGTACAATGTTAGGTTGTTAATTTGTGATCTTTCTACTTTTTTGATGTGGGCATTTAATGCTATAAACTTGCTTCTTATCAGTGTTTTTTTCTGTATCACGCAGCCTTTGATATGTTTTATTTTCATTTTCATCTGTTTCAAAATTTTTTTAAAATTTCTGTGTTAATTTCTTCATTAATCCAGTGATCATTCAGGAAAATGTTGTTTAATTCCCATGTTGCATAGTTTCTGAAGCTCCTCTTTTTATTGATTTTCAATATTATTCCACTGGGGTCTGAGATGATACTTGATATGCTTTTGATTTTTTAAACTTTGTTAATAATTGTTTTGTGGCCTAACATGTGGTCTATGTTGCAGAATGTTCCATGTGCTGTTGAAAGAATGTATATTCTGTAGTTGTTAGGTAGAATGTTCTGTAATTGTCTGTTAAGTCCATTTGGTATAAAGTCCAATTTAATTCCAATGTTTCTTTGTTGATTTTCTGTCTCAATTATCTGTCTAATGATGTGAGTGGGGTGTTAAAGTCCCCCACTGTTATTGTATTGCTGTCTATCTCTTTCTGTAGGTCTAGTATTAATTGTTTTGTGAGTATGTGAGCTCTGATCTTGGGTGCATATATATTTAGGATTGTTATATCCTCTTACTCAATTTATTCCTTTATATAATAATCTTACTTGTCTTTTTTTTTTTTTTTACTGTTTTTGATTTAAAGTCTGCTTTATATAAGTACAACTCCTGCATGATTTTGGTTCTATTTGCATGGAATATCTTTTTCTACCCCTTTACTTTCAGTCTATATGTGTCTTTATGGGTAAGGTGAGTTTCTTATAAGCAGCATATAGTTTGATTTTTTTAAATCTATTCTTCCAAGCTATATCATTTGAATGGAGCATTTAAGTCATTTACACTCAAGGTTAATATTGATATGTGAGGCTTTATTCCTGTCATATTGTTAATTGTTTTCTAGTTGTTTTATAGATTCTTTATTTTTTTCTTTTTCTTGTCTTTGTGGTTTGATGAACTTCTATCATGTTGGCATTTAATTCCTTTCTCTTCCTCTTTTGTGTGATTGTTTTATAAGACCTGTGAGTTTCATATTTCATGTGTTTCCGTGGTGGTGAATATTGACCTTTTGTTTTCATGTTTAAGGCTCTTTGGAGCATTTCCCGTAGGGCCTGTCTGCTGGTGATGAATTCTCTCAGTGTTTGATTGTCTGTAAAAGACTTCATTTCTCCTTCATCTATGAAATTTATTCTGGCAGGATATAAAATTCATGACTGACCATATTTTTTCTTTCAGCACTTGGAAAATGCCATCTCATTCTCTTTTAGCCTCTATGGTTTCTGTTGAGAGGTCTGTTGTTTGTCTGATGGGGTTTCCTTTATAGGTTACTACTTTTCTCTTGCTAATTTAAAAATATTTCTTTACTTTGACTTTAGATATTCTGAATATAATGTGCCATGGTGAAGTCCTTTTTGCAATGTATTTGCCTAGGGAACACTGGGCCTCCTGTATCTGGATGTCTAACTTTTTTGCTAGAGTTGGGAAGTTTCATCAATTATTTCCTTAAATAGATTTTCTAAACTTTTTGATCTCTGTTCCCTTTCAGGAATAACAATAATTTGTAAGTTTGGTCACTATATGTAGTCCCAGCTGTCTTGAAGGCTTTGTTGATTCTTTTTTATTGTTTTTTATTTATTTTTGTCTTGATTATTGCAAAACACCTGACTTCAAGTTCTGAGGTTGATTCTTCTACTTGGTCTAGTCTATCATTGAAGCTTTCAACTGTACGTTGCATTTAATGAGTTTTTCAGTTTCAGAATTTCGATTTTTTTAGGATTTCTATTTCCTTGGTAAATTTCTCATTTACCTAAACTGATTTTCTGATTTATTTGTATTTGTTTTCAGATTTCTTTTGCATCTCATTGAGCTTCTTTAAAATCAATATTTTGAATTATTTGTCTGATATTTCGAGGAGTTCTTTGTGATTGCAATTTGTTGCTAGATAATTAATGTGGTCCTTTGATGGTGTCATATTTCCTTGCTTTTTAATGTTTCCTGTGTCCTTCAATTGATATCTGTGGTAGTAGTCACTTCTTCCAATTTTTTCAAATTGCTTTCATGGAGGAAAAGTTTTTCTTGAAGATATGCATGTGGTTTTGGTTAAGTAGGATACTTTGCCTTTGGTTTGGGGTGCCTGTAGTTGTGTGGTCTTTATATAATTTCTTCAGCAGCACACAGGATCAGTGGTATGTATGATTTCCTTGGTGGCTTAGGGTATGGTTATTAGTTGAGACTATGATGAAGTTTTGCTGGGGATGTGGATGCCAACTGAGCCAGTCTTCAGACCCTGGTGGTGGCTGAGTGTGCCTGTTTTAGACTCCTGAGCAGCTCATGCTGGTACTGGTGTTAGTTGGTCCTGGAAGGCCAATTTTTGGACCTCTAGGTGGCTTGCTCAGAAGCTAATAGTGGGAGGAATGGGCCAGGTGTGTGGGCAGGTTCTCGGGCCCTTGGGTAGCTGGTGTGATGTGGGTGATGGCAGTAGCGGAGTTGGAACAACCTGAACCAAAAGGATCTGTATTGGCACTGCTGTTAACTGTGGTGGGTTGGACAGGCTAGTCTACAGTTCCATGGCTGTCCATAGCAGGGCAGTGGATATGGTCCTAGGTGTGCTCAAGAGAGCTTTGTCTTTCCTATTCCTCCCTGGCCCGGTGGTAACTGCTGCCACATCAGCTCAAACCTGTCCTGAGAACAGGGCACAGCCCAGCTTTAAACTCTCAAAATGGTGCCAGTTATGGACCTGTGACCAGAGAAGGTGGTGCCCCACTCAGTCAAACATTGTGGGAAAAAAGCTGTGGGGAGTGCAGTTCACTCACATTTCAGTCTCACAGCAGCCCATAGCAGGGTAACGGGTATTGTCCTAGGTATGCATTGGAAAACCTGGTTTCACTTTCTCTACCCAGCCAGGCCTGTGAGATTATTGTTGAAAGCAAACAAAAAGACCCAATTATTGTCCAAGAGTAATCACATGTGCATGACCTCAAGCCTTGTTAACCTATTTTTGATGATTTCTCGTCACTCCTGCTTGTACTCATTCCTTTGCCATGTGAGTTTACAGTTCCTTTCACTTATAGCAAAGTGTACCTCTCTATCAACTTACTTTCTGCTTGACAATGTGACTTGATTTGTCTCACAGAATATGGGTAGAAGAGACAGTGTACCAGTTTCAAACCTAAGCCTTAAGAGGGACCTCATATTTTTGTTTGCTTTCTTGCACCTCTACTGTAAGTGTGAGAAAAACATGTTCTGATTAACTGACTAGTCTAAAACACATAGAGTAGACCCAGACCCAATCTGCAGCTAAGAACCACCCCACTGAGCCCAGAGTGGATCACATGATACCCACAGACACGTGAGCAAATTTAATGCTCACTGTTGCATGCCACTGGTACTTGTTTGGTATAGAGCAATGGCTGACTCTATATTGACCTTTAAAAAGGTACTAAAATCTCTGATTTTATAAAATTTCCTTTTTTCCTATGAGATACACACACACACACACACACAGGTGTGTGTGTGTGTGTATTCAACAAAACATTTGAGTGCCCAATTTGAGCCTGGCACTGTATTAGACACATAGTATGCCATGGGGAATGAGCAATCCTTATGGTTGCTTATTGTCTACTGGTAATAAGACACCTCTTGACATAACTGGAAATATAGTGAGGCTATCACAAAATTAGGGCTGGAAATATTTGACTTTAATTATAAGTAACTGATTAAATACATCATCTCTAAGAGCAATTCATAATAATTTTTATATATATGTAAATATTTATAGAAATGCCTCATTTTTCTAACTCTGTCAGAAAACTTGAACCACATTGGAAGGAAATTGTATTACTCAGTTCTCTGTCATCTTAAAGGACACAGAACATAATTTAACCTTTTCTTAGTGACTCAACGTCATCATTATGAGCCGCGGTTATTGCGCTGTGCTGTAATACAGCACTCTGTCTCTCTCCATGTTTCTCTTTCTCCTCCTTACTGTCAGGCTGTCAAATGTCACCTAACCTGCCTCCAATAGTCCTCTTTTCCTGCCTTATTTGCTGCATTTCAACCAGTTAACCAAGTTTATTAGGAAGTATGTATTAAAAAGAAGCAAACAGAATCAGTGTGACACCCTGACACCCTTGTGCTAAGTTCATGGGTTTTATGCATGGGCTTTATAATAACAAGTCCTGGCCTTTACAATTCTTTCTTACTAGCTTTGGGATTCAAAGGTAAATATTTTGGAGAACTGAAGCTATTGGATAAATCTCTGACCTTGCAGAAGGCTTAAAGTACCTTACATTTTATTGTGTTTTAGAGATAAAGTGGGGCTTTTTGGGGGGATGGTAATCTTATTTAATAACCACAGTTCTATTCAAATGACCAAATGGAAAGGATCTCAAACCTAAATGGAGTCCCACTCCAGTGTGCAAGTAGAGAGCTTTCTATTCTTTCCAAACACTTAGTAAGAATACAGAAAGTCAACATTTTGAAACCCTAAAATCTCAAGCACCATGCAGCTATAAGCAGTTTCTCTAAAAAATAAACACCTAAAATGAGATATGGTTATAAGTATTCAGCCGTGCCCACTCATGAGTGAAGTATAATGGGAAAAATAACATTCTGGAGTGGAAAAAGAGGATTGATGAAAATTCTGTCTGCATTGGGTTTAGAATTTCTGGATCAGTTGTAGAATTTTATTTAACTAAGCAAATCAGACCAAACTATCTTATACTTTGATTTACTTTTTAAAATCAATATTTGTCTTAATTTCTACTTCTCAGAATCAAACTATTATTTATTTGGAAAGCTAAATTAATATGAAAGATTTACATTTCCATTTTCTTGGCATCAGCAATGGTTATAGTGCTGAGGATTACTTCATTTCTCATTGTATACCAGACACTGTTATGTCTGATGTTCCCATTAGTTTTTCCTACCACATTTAACACAGTGCCTGGAACATAACAGGCACTCAATAAATGTTTGATGAATCAATGAATTCATAAACTCATCAGATTTATAAATTATTTGTCCCATTGCTTCTTGTTACTGCTATGTGAGAATCAAAAAATAGGACTAGACTTAATAAACCACTAGCCTATCATTTACCAAGCTATTTGGATTAACCATGACTTCCATTATTAATTGCCTTCTGTGTGGGAAATGCCCAACAACAGCATGGAGAGAAAAAAGCAGACACAGAGAGAAAACCAAGTAGAGAAAGCAGCAATTACCCTGAAGTAGAACTAATTGTTCCAAATCCATTGCCTTCAGCTCCATTTGACATAACTATTTCTGTGTTCTTTTACTGTACATTGCATGTCAGCACCACTGACAGAATGCAATAAAAACCAAATTCCTCTTGCTTCCTGCCATGTACAGTCTATGCATATACCCAGCAAATGGTTCAAATGCCCTCACAAAAGCCTATTCCAGCTGTGATTTCCATTTGCCATATGTGGGGCTGTGTAGAAACAGTTCCTAAGAGGAGGTCTCAGCTAGGGTGGGTGGGGGACTCACCTGTTCTCATCAATTTCTTTGACAATGTTTACAAATTTATGACATAAAAACATGAAGAAGTTTGGATTGTTTGTTTCCCTTTTTAATCTACATAGTTCTCTGACATTTGCATATACTGCATATATTAAAATTCAGCAACCCAATAGAGTCCTCTCTCAGCTGTCTAAACATCATTCACCATAAATTCAGTTATTTCCTAAAATCTCAAAAGTATCTACTTTCTATTTGTTATAGTTATTGTAATTTAAAGAAATCATATGGTGAATTCTTTTAAAACATTTTTCTTCATTTCTTTTTCATTCTTAGATAAAAAGGTATAACAGGGTAAAAAGCAAAACATTGGTCTCCAAGTTTTCCCACCCTTCTTCTAAACTCACCCGCCATCAAAAAAAAAAAATCACTTTGAAACTACAAAACTTCTGCACACAAAAGGATCCAATCAATAGAGTGAAGAAACAACCTATGGAATGGAAGAAAATATGTCCAAATCATACATCTGATAAGGGGTTAATACCCAAAATATTTAAGGAACTCAAACATCTCACTAGCAAGAAAAGAAATAACCAAAGTCCAAAATGGGAAAAGGACCTGAATAGACATTTCTCAAAAGAAGACATACAGACAAGATCGGGTGCTTTCAGAGTAGTATGGCTGTAGACATAAAGAAGACACACAAATGGCCACAGGTATATGAAAAAATGCTCAACATCACCAATTATCAGGGAAATGTAAATTAAAACTACAATGAGGTATCACTTCACCCCAATTAGAATGGCTATTATCAAAACAAAACAAAAAAAAAGATAAGTATTGGTGAGATTACAGAGGAAAACAAACACTTGTACACTCTTTGTGGGAATATAAAGGGAGTACTTTCATTATGGAAAACCATATCGAGGAGGCAAACCATTGAGGAACCATATAGAGGTTCTTCAAAAAATTAAAACTAGAACCATACAATTCAGCAATCCCACTAATGGGTACATATCCAAAGGATAAGAAATCAGTATATCAAAGATATATCTGCACTCCCATGTTCATTGCAGCATTATTCACAATAGCTGATATGTGGAATTAACCTAAGTGTCCATCAGTGGATGAATGGAAAGAGAAAACGTGGCACATATATGCACAATGGAATACTATTCGGCCCTTAAAAAGAAGGATATTCAGTCATTTGCAACAGCATGGATGAAGGAAGAACCTAGAAGACATTATGCTAAGTGAAATAAGCCAGGCAAACAGAAAGACAAATACTGCATGATCTCATTTGTATGTGGAATCTAAAAATGCTGAACTCACAGAAGCAGAGGATGGTGGTTACCAGGCGCTGTATGTGTGGGGATTGGGGGAGGGTATTGAAGAGATGTTGGTCAAATGATACAAAATTTCAGTTAGACAGGAGAAGTAAGTTTAAGATCTATTGTTCAATATGGTGGCTATAGTCAATAACAATCTATTGTATACTTGAAAATTGCTAATAGATTTTACGCATTCTCACCACAAATAAACGATAAGTATGTGAGGTAATGCACATGTTAATTAGCTTGATTTAGCCCTTCCACACTGTATACCTATTTCAAAACATCATGTTGTATACCAAAAATATATATAATTTTTATTTGTGAATTAAAAATTAAATAATAAGAATAAAATAAAGTGCTATCTGAATAGATACACTTAAATACACTAAAGATGTAAACTCTTCCTAAATCATTTAACAGATTTACCTCAATTATAGTACAAACATTAGCAGATATTGTTTCAAAACTGGATAAATTAATTCTAAAGTTCTTTGAAAGACTGAGTACATAAAAATAGCTAAATATTTTTTTTAAAGAAGAGCACTAAGGATAGTTATCCTACCAGATCCTAAAATTTATTTTAAAGCAAAAACAGTTCAACAGTGTGCAGCATAGATCTATAATAAGGATTGACAGACAAATTAACGAAACACACAAGATAATACAAAAATCTAGTCTATTTTTTAGCATACATAAAATTTTTGTACATGAAAACATGGCCACATATACAAATTGGCAGCAGAAATCAACAAATAATATTCATTAGAAAGACTAAAGGCAAATAGTTATCTCAAGATTCACACCTACTGTCAGGTAAATATAAAATTATTTTTTAAAAGGTATCACTGTTAACGAGTGGAGTGCGTATCCTTCAAGTTGTTTTCCATGAACATACCAATACCCAGAGAGACACATATATGTATGTGTACTCATTAACACATACATTCACCCTATATAATCATTCATATTCTATTTTCTAGCTTTCTATGATCCTTGTCCTTACTGGTTCTTTAATCTCATTTTCCATTCAGTTTATTGCAGCATTTAAAAGATAAATTCTAATATCAGTGTAAATTTTTATGATCAGTACACATATCAGTGATCATCCTGGTGGAGATTCAATGTATAGGGTGTGTGTGTGTGTGTGTGTGTGTGTGTGTGTGTGTGTGTATGTGTATGACCTAGCAGACCCAAGCAAGACAGAGGAGAGAGTGTTAGTTAAATCCATCTAGATGCTTCTTGTTTATAAAGCTTCAGGGACTCTTAACATTGGACTTCATTTAATTAAAAAAAAATAAAACTTCATAAACACAGAGATGAATCAAAATACCAATAGTAGCTTAAACTATTAAATCAGAAACATTAAATTATTTATTCAACAAATATTTAGGTGCCTATCATATACTAGACATAGTGGTAGGAATTATTGATATAAGGACAAAACATAGTCTAATTACTAGGACTAATAGCAAAGTGTATTATAAGTGGAGTTTTCACTTAAGCACCTGGCCCTTTTTACTAAGTGATATCTTTTAGCCATGAGTGTTCAGAGGCAAAGTTTTAACGCAATTTTTCATACAAAGCTGAGAGATACTCTACAAAATACCAGTCTAGTACTTTACAAACATTTCAAGGTCATGAAAAACAAAGAATGTCTAAGAAATTATCATTTATCAGGAAGAGTAAAGGAACATGATGATTCAGTGTAATATGGTATCTTCAACTGGATACTAAAACAGAAAGAAGACATTAATGGAGAAACTGGGAAATCCAAATAAAGTCTAGAGTTTAGTAAATAGTATTGTACCAATATCAATGTCTTTCTTTTGAGAAATGTAAGATTGGGGAAGCTGGGTAAAGGGTATAGAGAAATTCTCTGTACCATCATTGCAACTTTTCAGTTATCCCAAAATAAAAAGTTTATTAAAAAAAAATAAAGTCAACAGTAGTGAAGACTAGAATGGAAGTTTAACATTTTTTAGTGTTTTCTATGTGCCATATATTATACTAAATATCTTATATGCATAATCCTAATTAAAAATACACAACAATTTCAAAGATATATCCTATTATTACCCCTATCATACTAATGAGGAAACTGAAAATTAGAGAGGTGAAATAACTTTTCCAAGGACACAGAATTAGGAAATGGTAGAGACAATGTTGGAAGCCTGACACCAACACAAAATCAAAGTCTAGAATCTTATCCACTATACTATACCACTCTTACTAAAGAATTTTGCTTTTATTCATGAGGCTCCAGATCATTTGACTCTTTCTGAAGTGGCAACATGTCTGAATGAATGCTATCTTTTACATTTTCTAGGTCTCGTTTCTAATGTCTAAGACTGACTACGTTAACTACCGCTGCTTTTGTTTCATGTTTTATTTTATTTTGTACTGCTATTTCTCTTAGCTTTCAGCTACTTCCATTATTTTTCATTGTAAATTCATATATATATATATATATATATATATATATATATATATATATATATATATAACACCACACAGTGTAAAAACAAATAGCACACGCTAACCAGAACTATAGATGTGTGGGCCCAGTAGATAGAGAACACATGAATTTTTTTATGTG
>CAUYRT010079486.1:0-14607 GCA_963574885.1 Lepilemur ruficaudatus | reverse complement strand
GGAAAGCAGAGCAGTGAAGCAGGAAGAGGAGTACTGAGCTCTGGGGATATTAATAAAACGATTTGTAAAAAAAGGTAAAACAAGCTGGGTGCGGTGGCTCGCGCCTATAGTCCCAGCTGCTCGGGAGGCTGAGGCAGGAGGATCACTTGAGCCCAGGAGTTTCAGGCCAGCCTGGACAACAGAGCAAGACCTCATCTCGAAAGAAAGAGAGAGAGAGAGGGAAGGAGAAAGGGAGGGAGTGGGGGAGAGAGAGCCCCTGGATTCAGCCGTGCCCGAATCCCGCTAGACTTTCCAGCTACATGTATTCGTAGCTTCCCTTCTTCGATCAAGCCAATGTGAATTGGGTTTCAGTCGCTTGTACCCAGAAGACCACTTCAAAGGGCTGCTATTGAAAGGGTTAAATGAGATGGTGAATTATAAAGTGCTTAGTACAATACAATAAGTGCTCCAAAAAAAGGAAGTCATTATTATTAATATTTTATGATTCACCTTACCCACACACACGTTAAATCTGTTTTCACTTTTAAAATTTTTACCTAAGAAGAAAATGTTTAAACTTACATATAATCAGGGCTGATACTCACTTGGTACCAGTGTGGCCATACAGGTTCTTTCAATACTCAAATACGTCTGAAATTGTTGATAAATAGCACCATTCCAAATCTCTCACGTGCTCCCTGGCTCTCCAGGTGCCCCCAACCCCTCTCTTGGAGCTCTCGAGTTTATCCTACAATTAAGCATCTAAGGGGTTAACACCAGGCCCACCAGGGCCTCCTGTCCCTGTCTATGACTAAGGCCTTGTCCATGCTACGTATTTTTAATATCACCTCTGGGTATGTCTATCACCTCTTCAATATGCCTGCATTAAATGGAAACACCAAATTATCAACAGCCTTATGAAATAAGAACCTCACCCCACCCCCAATCACCAATCACTGATAACTGTGTCACCTCTTCTGATCGTAAAGATACCAGAGACATAATTTTGCACAGTGGTCACGAAGCAGGCGTGGGCACAAGGCCAAGTCCTATCTCTTTCCCTGCCTGTTACCTGTAAAACCCCCAGCCTTATTCCCACATCATGGTCTTATTTGTCCTTCATAGTGGCAATCTGATATTCCTTTGTTTTAACACACTATGGCTGGCCTGCCCCTTGCTCCACGGTGGGACATATGGTCTATTTTTGTTCAGCTTTTCAAATGTTAAAAACTCACTCTGCTGGAAATTGAATTTCCATGTGGCGCCCATCTTTCTGGTAATAAGCAACGGATTTCCTTCCTGATTCAAACTTCGCTTTTGCGAATCACAAGACACAGTTTGACTTTTTGTCTGCAAGTGTTTTTTGTTGTTGCTCTTTGAAATAAGAATCCATGTGCTCGATTGTGTAATGCTGTTTTAATAATTTATTTATTTTGACTCTAAGTCCATAAAGGATTGAAAGTGGTTTATAAAAATATATGCACGTTGAAATCAATACACGAGGGAAATCAGGGAAAAGGAAAAATAAGGAGTAGTATATCTGATTGGTATTGTGTTCAGCTGCTGGTAAGAGAGATCAGAAATAACAGCAGCTAATAAACACCACCGATGTTTATTTTTCTCTTACGTAAGTGAAATCTGGAAAGAGGAAGTACAGGGCTGGTGTGGTAGCTCCACAAAATTGAGGATATAGGCTCCTACCATCCTGCTTTATTGTCCTTAGAATGTGGCTTCCATCCTCAAAGCTACCTCATGTTTCAAGATGACTGCAGTAGCTCCAGCTATTGTAGCCACATTTCATGCAGCAAGAGGAAGAGAGGGAGAAAACCCTGTAACCCCACATTTCTTTAAGGAGCATCTTGAAAGTGCAAACTTCCAAAACTGCCACTTACATATCATTGGCCAGAATTTAGTCCTAGCATTAAAGGAGGCTGAGAAATGTAATGTTTTAGCTGTGCTCAATGCCACCTTAAATAAAATCAGGGCTTGGTTACTAGGAAAGAAGGGAGAATGGGTAATGGGTAGGCCAGTAGTAATCTCTGCTACAGGTAAGAAAATGAAATAAAGCCAGGAGTTCAGCTGGTTCACAAACTGCCTACAATAAGGATCGTTAAGGTGTCTGGCTGCCAACTCGTCTCTGAGCATCATAGCGATGATAGCAGAAAGGGAATCTATGACTAAATATAAAGTGTATTCTAAGCAAAGGAAGCAAACCCATTGCTAGGAGAGAAAACACTTATCTTTTCCCAATACAGAGATTAAAAAGAAAGCGTACCCACAGGTCTTCATGAGAAAGACATGGGCCATAGTGGACAACATCCTCCATATTTCTGCAATAATGAAACAACATGATTCTGGGATTTGCTTCAAAAATTTGGCATCAGGGAGTAGATGGGAGTAAGCTAAAACCAGATGGGCCATGAGTTGATAAACTGTTGAACAGGGTGCTGGAGACATGGGCGTTTGTTATACATTTCCCTTTACTTTGGTGTATATTTAACATTTTTCCAAATTAAAAAAAAAAAGAATTTAAACTCAGCAATAAATCCTTTCCTACAATTGCTTTTTAAAAATGTTCTTTTTAATAAACTTGCTTTTAAGTTCAATTGACAGGTGGTTTCTGTCATAACTACTCCCTCATATTTTTGGCCTTTTTATTTACTTTTCCTTCCTAACTTATTTTTAACAGCTTTATTGAGATACAATTTATTACACGTACCAAACAATTCATCCTTTTCCCTTTTTTTTTCTTTTTTTTTCTTTCTTTTGAGATAAGGTCTCACTGTGTTGCCCAGGCTGGAGCGCAGTGACATCATAGCTCACTGCATGTGAATATCCAGTTGTCCCAGATCCATGTATTGAAAAGAGTATATTTTCACATCAAATTGTTTTGGCACCTTTGTAATAAATCAACTGATGATAAATGTAAGGGTTTACTTCTGTTCTCTCTACGTGTCTATCCTTATGCCAGTACCACATTGTCTTGATTATTGTAGCTCTGTAGTAGGTTTTGCAATCAGGAATTGTGAGTCCTCCAACTTTGTTCTTTTTCAAAGTTGTCTTGGTTATTCAAAGTTGCTTGTGTTCCCACATGCATTTTAGAATCAGACCACTGAAAAGAAGCCAGTTGGGATTTTTATAGGGATTGCTTTGAATTTGTAGATCAATTTGGGGAGTATTGCCATATTAACAATACTAAGTCTTCCAGCCCATGAAAATGCAATGGCTTTCCTTTTATTTAGGTCTTCTTAAATTTCTTTCAACATGGTTGTCAGAGTATAAATTTTATACTTCTTCTGGTAATTTATTCCTAAGTATTTTATTCTTTTTGATGCTATTGTAAACGGAATTATTTATATAATTTTATCTTCAGATTTCTCACTGATATTTCAGAAATACAATAGATTGTATCTCTGTATATTGATCTTATATCCTGCAACTTTGCTGAACTTGTTTATTAATTCTAATAGGTTTTTAGCATATTCCTTACCATTTATGACATACAGAGTCATTTCATTTGCTAATAGAAGAGTTTTATTTCTTCCTTTCCAATCTGGATTTCCTTTTTTAACCTAGTTGCCCTGGCTAGAATGTCTAGTACGATATTTAATAGATGCAGTGAGAGCAGACATCCTTGTCTGGGTCCTGATTTCAGAGGGAAAGCATTCACTCTTTCACCATTAAGTATGATGTTAGCTATGGGGGTTTTTTGTGTGGTTGGTTGGTTTTATGAGACAGATTCTCGCTCTGTTGCCCCAGCTAGAGTGCCGTGGCATCAGCCTAGCTCACAGCAACCTCAAACTCCTGGGCTCAAGCCACCCTCCTGCCTCAGCCTCCTGGGTAGCTGGGACTACAGGATTGCGCCACTGTGCCTGGCTAATTTTTCTATTTTTAGTAGAGACGGGGTCTTGTTCAGGCTGGTCTTGAACTCCTGAGCTCAAGCGATCCTCCCACCTCGGCCTCCCAGAGTGCTAAGATTACAGGCGTGAACCACCGTGCCTGGCCTGCCATGGGATTTTTTTAATGCCCTTTATCAGGTTGAGAAAGTTCTCTTTTATTCCTAGTTTCTTTAGTGTTTTTGATCATGAAAAGGCACTGGATTTTGTTGAATGCTTTCTCGTACCTATTGAGATAATTGTATGGTTTTGATCCTTTATTCTATTGATGGTTTATTCCACTAATTGATTTTTGGATGGGTTAAGTCCGTCTTGTATTCCTGGGATAGATTCCTGGTGTGCAATCCTTTTTATACGTTTCTGGATTCAATTTGCTCGTATTTCATTGAGGATATTTCCATCTGTATTCATAGGGATATGGGTCTATGGTTTTTTATTCTTGTGATGTCTTTGTTTGGCTTTGGTATCAGTGTAATGCTGGACTGAGAGAAAGAGTTGGGAAATGTTCCTTCCTCTTCCAATTTTTGGAAGAGTTAGTGAGGAATTGGTACTAATTCTTCCTAGAATGTTTGGTAGAATTCACCAGGTGAGCCATCTGAGCCTGGGCTTTTCTTTATTTTGGTTTTTTTTTATATCTAATTTTTATTTAGTACTTACTACCATGTGCCAGGCACTGAAATAAGCGTTTCATTTATACCACATTTATTTCAATTAATCCTCACAAAACTTTGTGAGGTAGGAATTGCTATTATGCCAATTTTATTTTATTTTATTTTTTAACAACTTTATTGAAGTATAATTTATATGCCATGCAATTAATCCATTTTAAGTGTACAATTAAATGATTATTAGTAAATTTACCAAGTTGTACAGCTATTCACACAAATCAGTTTTAGAACATTTCCTTCCCCCTATTGAGACCCCTAATTCCCATCCCCAACTACATTTCAAGCATGCCCCTCCCCTCCAAAATGCTCACCGCATCCCTCAGATGTGGGTCTACCCCCCCAATCCCCGAATCCCTAGTGAACACCACCACCATTTGAGCACCATAGTGTTAATCAGTCAGTACCAATTTGATAGTGAGTACATGTGGGGCCCATTCTTCCAGTCTTGTGTCATCTGACTTCGAATAATGGGCTCAAGCTCAATCCTAGATAATATAAGCGGTGCTAGCTCACTGTCACCCACTTAGCTTTTTAACATCCTGCTAATTGTAGCTTTAGAATGTGGCAAATTTTTTGAAGATAAAATCATACACATGCAATCTTCTACTATGCCCTTCTTATTGACATTTTGTGCCTTAATACTTTCAATTTTCTCTCTAGGTTGTTGATACCAACAAACATTTCGCTTGCATTGCTCGCATCTCTGTTTCTCAGCAATAACTCTGAGCAAAGACTGGACTTTGAGCCTGTTGACCTCAGTCCATCAAGTGAAAAATCCTCCTGGGGTAAAAGCATCTACTTACTGATTGTAAGCTCGCCTCTCACTGTTCCTCCTTTCTCCAGAATCTTGACCCCTCTGGTCCTTGTTTCTTCAGTAATTTTCTAATGCTTTTAGGCCGGGTGTGGTGGTTCACGCCTGTAATCCTAGCACTCAGGGAGGCCAAGCGAGAGGATTGCTCGAGCTCAGGAGTTCAAGACCAGCCTGAGCAAAATCAAGACCCTGTCTCTACCAAAAATAGAAAGAAATTATTAGCTGGACAACTAAAAATATATGTAGAAAAAACTAGCCAGGCATGGTGGTGCATGCCTGTAGTCCCAGCTACTCAGGTGGCTGAGGGATGAGGATCGCTTGAGCCCAGGAGTTTGGGGTTGCTGTGAGCTAGGGTGACTCCACGGCACTCCAGCCCAGGCAACAAAGTGAGACTCTGTCTCAAAAAAAAAAAAAATTCTAACGCTTTTAAGTAGAAGTTAATTGCATTTTATATAAATTTTCTACTCTATTTTTTTTCGGTGAAGGTGTTAGTTGAGATACTTTATTCATTTGTTTTTAAATATTTTTAAAACATTAAAGCACTGAAACAATGGCACGATAAATTTTGTTTATAATTACATCTTGCACAAGGATATTAGTATTACATAATGAATTTGGAAGATAAATTTGCTGTTTTTGATCTCTAAGTAACAAAGGACTTCTATGGAATAAAAAATGTGGATAAATTTGTTCTTATATGTGCAGTCATAGAGTCCTTTCTATTTTTTATCTAAATTTGTATCTTCTAAGTGGAATGAGTGAAAAAGAAGAAAATTATTATTTTTTTTTCTTTTTTATTGGGGGAAAACTACAAATCATTTACAGTATAATGTTTACAGTCACAATTTATAGTGAACTGATCTCCCAAAATATATTACCACTCAAGTTGACCTATCTTGTTACATTCAAAAATCTACTGTAAATGCTTTGTAGTTTTCCCCCAATAAAAAAGAAAAAAAAAACTGAAAAAAAAAATCAAAATACATTCTGAGTTCTGAACAGCCAGCTTACAAATAAACTTTTGGGCCTAAAAAAAAAAAAAAAAAAATTTTATCTTTCAAATTTTCATTCACATTCTGGAACTCATTTTCTTTTTACTTAAGATGATAATCTTAATTTACTTCTAGATAATTACTTAATTTACTTCTAGATAATTTCTAAATTTCATTTGGAGACCACTGTTCTACAACTCTATGTACATGGACTATTTCAGGTTAAGTCTTACATATACTAGAAATAAAAATAGACACATTTTCTGTGTTTAATAACATCAGACACACAAAGATTGAGTGAAAATATAATTTTCAAATCATGTTTTAATCTCTGTTTTATAGAAAACACAGGAGAGAGTTCAAAATAAATGACTCCTGCATGCAAAATCTAAACATGGATTTTAAATGTAATCACCACATATTTCCAAAAATCAAATCACAAACTTGCAGTTTATGTGTATAGCTGTTGTGTTTTTCAATATTATGCATGAGACTATTATGTCTGTATAGTAAAGTCTATGGCTTTAAAATAAATACTAATACTTTTATATGTGAATAAATCAATGAATATAAATATATCTTGAATGTTCATGCATAGCCAAAAAATAGAACACTAAAGAAAATATGAACATAAAAAAAATCCTTTTCTTATTTGCATATTTTAAAATTGCTATAGAAGAGTATTTCCAAAGTGTCAAGGTTTTGTCCACTTCTGGCTTCACTCATTTTTGCAACTAAAGCCCATTTGTCCATTCTCTATTGAAATCCATCATGTCAAATAATTCTCCTTTGAAAAAGGGCTCATTAAATATTCATATTCTTACACCATAGGAAAGCTTTTTTTTTTGTTTCATTTTTATTTAATTTAATCACACAGTCAAGTAAAATACCCTATAACAGTAATCTGAGTATTTTCACCTTTATTTTTTCTTCAGTATGTATGGGGAAATATGAGATATACAAAAGCGATGCCATTGCTTACAGAAAATACATCTTTTTTTTTTCTAATTCTGTTAATGCCTTTAAGTTTTTTCTGACATGCAAATCCCTGAGGTTAAAATCCTATTTAAAGTTCACATTTGAGTTTATAATGGTTCTGCTTCTCTGCTGATTTAGACTTAATCAGAATGTGAAATAAAAAGAACACGTAACCTTTTACATCTAAAACAGATTACATAATATTTGTAATTAATAAGCATCACTCCATGAGTAAATGACATTCTGCATGACAATTTTACAGCATCATTAATATCAATGGTAAATGTCAAAGTACCCAAATGTCAAAGCATTTTCTTTACTTTAGAAATATTCTACTTATAACAAATGGCATAGCACCTGTGAATTGATAATAAAGTTACCATGGAATCTGGGAAAGAATTTACAGGCACATCATAAAAGAGTTAAATCATCACCTTAACTTATATGAACCCTTCCGAATATTGTATTTTAACAAGTTGAATCTTTAGCTGAGCCTGTAATGTCAATTTAGGATCAATGATGGTATTATAGTGTTTAAATATTTGATTTACTAGTCAAAAATAAGACTGACCTAACAATCTGCTGAGCATGGATTCAAATCCAACCCCCAGGTTATGACAATTGTAGCTAGTAGTTTTGCTGAGTGAGTGCTCAATTGGAAAATAGAGTTAAGCACTCTGCATTTAGGACCTCTTTTTTGTACATTATTTCACTTCATTTCAATAACTGAAGCTCGGTTACTTGAGTGCACATCTTTGGACATTCTCTTAGGCCATTTCTGTCATCCTTTAAATATATTTCTTTCAGCAGACAATGCTAGAGTTTTCCATCCTCCCCTCTCTTAAGTCTTGGAAATTGTTCTCCTACTCCCATCTAAGTTTCTCTGAGCCTGTCTTCATGACACACTGACTCTGATACCACAAAGAACTTTATAGTATTCCTTATTTCTTCCTTCCTTCTTCTCTTTTTTTCATTACTCTGTCTGTCCATCCACAGAATTTTTGAATTCTTACTGTTTCTTAGGCACAGTGCTAGAGATTAAGGATAAGGCATTTAATGAGGTACAGTTTCTGCTTTCAAGATTTCAGCCTCCACCCTGTTCCTTGTCATCATTTTTGGAAAATTCATCATTCACATTAAAATATCTTCTATACTTTGGTTTCTAGCTTCTTTGATTATTTCAAGTCTAGTCACATCACTTGCCACCTCATTTTCCTTTTTTTCATGCCTACTATCCCATATCCTGATTTAGAATCACATCTTTTTCTTAATTCTTCAAAGTTTACTTAGATACTCCTTTTCCATAAAATGGTTGCTGAATTTTAAGCTTTGAAATATGTAGCATCGTCTATCAAAAATAGAAGCACATTTTTTTTTTCAAAACACACATATCGGAATTAAACAAATGATCATTAAGTGCCTGTTTTGTACCAGGAAAATATTTACCTGCATCATTGATATATACGTTTACACATGAACTCCTCATATGCAGATCACCTAAATTGTCTTTGAAACTGCATCTCTGTCTAGTAGAATGTCTTGTTACCCATTCAATTAATATTTCTGGAAATAAATCTATATTCTTTAAAATTATGCTAAGGATGACATTGGTATTATCACTCATTAAATTTGTTAATATATCCACAATGATTCGATTTATCTTAAAACATAATTATATCACTTGGATCAAGCCAAAAAAGATAACTAAGGTCATAAGTCAGAAAAAAGCAGTATTTATTGTCTTTGTCACATATATTTATATCCATAAAATTAAGTAAATAAAACCTAATGGTATATCTATTATAGTTACTTAAAGTCAATTAAAAAAGCAAAGCATTATAATGTTGGGAAGAGCAGAATTTGCTTTCATAATTTCTGCTGTGAAATGTTCCAGAGCAATGAACATCGGCTGTGACAGAGTGCTGGAGTCCTGAATTGCCTTTGTCCCTTATGTGAATCTGCAGAACTTCTCATACTGTGACAAAATAACTCTAGCAATACTCATCTGAACCTCTCTTCTTAAAGCCCTTTTTAATTATGACTGTTCCTTATCACCCTTGAAAATCATGAGTCTTCTTTCCTTTGTTCCTCAAATTAGATATAGTAAACTACTTACAAAGAAAATCAACAAAGCATTTAAAAAGTATATTCCTACAAAAGGAAATAATTACCATTAGAGTTCAGGAAATAGAATATAGATACATTTAAATTGCTAGTTCAAGTAGACGCGATTCTTAAAAATTTGGCAATCACGCCAAAGAATCATAAAGTACTTTCCTTGTAAAGCCATGGGAAATAGGCTGCTGCAAATGAAAAACAAAACAAAATTTTATATTTAAGATAAAAAAGAAGCAAAACAAAAAGCCCAAACCAGTTCTATTGTTATGATATATTCCTTATACTTTTATATGCAGCTTCAATCTTTTGAATTTAAAATTATTAAGGTTTATATGCTACAAGTTAAAATAGGTTCATTTTCTGCTCTATATATTTACAGTTTATTTTCTCATATAGTGAATTATTAAATTTTTCCATGGCCATGTTACAAAATGATTCTCCGTTTGATATGTATTTTAAAGCTACTACATCCAGGCTTCTCCCAGTTCACGCTTTACTTTGAGCATGGGCTGTCACAAACAAAATTAAGCTAGTCTATTCAGGCAGTCCCTAGTGGGCATACGACCAAGTCCCTGTCCTGTTCTGTGTTTGATTTCTTTGGCTGTAAACCAGACACTGTGGATTTTTTTTTTTTAACTGTGAATACAGTGAGGCTTTGAGAAAATTCTGAAGTGATTGTAAAGGCATAGGATGGAAGAGATTTTAAATCCTTTAGACATGAGGTAGCCAACTGGAGGGCAGACTGTTAGTTCCCTAAGTATAATGGGAAATAACTAAATTAATATGCTTTTGTTGACTAAAGTCATCGTATAGGATTGTTCATATGAGAAAATACAGTCTGGAATCCAAGCAACTATTTCTAACTACTACTAAACAATAAAGAAACTTGAAATATTATAAGTTATACAGTATATGTGTGTGATGATTGATTTTAAAATTTCCTGAAAATATAACAGGTAATTGTATATTAGGAACATATAACGCTTTTAAAAGCAAGCTAAAACTTAAAGACAGATTTTCATTTTTAATATTTTTGAAGACATTCTATCAATGGGAAGGAAAGAGAATATGGATATGTTAACTAATTGCTATTAAAACAGTGTCAACAAAGTGTACTTGTAGCTTCTACTCAGGAATAAAAAGAATTAGAGAGAGTGTTGCTTCCACCTTTGTAACAAGAAAATAGTCATAAATCCTGCAAGTTCACAAATTTGAGCTCATTGGAAAGCTGAGTTTGCAAGGCAACCAGCTAGCATGAAATCTAATAGACAGCCACCTGAAGAGAGATACAGGATGTGAACATTTATTTACTTGGGGTAGAAACAGCCAGACCTACATAAGTAAGGAAAATTAAGAACAAATAGCTAACAAATTAATGAAAACTGATTGTAGGCTGGTAAAAGTGTATGGAGGCCCTGAACACTGCAAACAAAAAGGGTGTTTGTATCCTCCTGGGAGCTCTTTCTTCACAAATCCCATTCGGCAAGATTCCTGAGAAAGCTTCCTGCATGGTGTGTGGGGTAATGGGACAGTAGCTAGTAGGAAAAAGACATAAAATTATGGTCAAACTTTTTATTTACTCTGATCTCCTATTGTTAGGAGATAATTGTACACAAGGCTTTGGGTTTACATCTTGCAAGTAGAACCATAAGTAGTGTTTTGTTTCAGACTGTTTTCAAGGATATAGATATAGTGAACAAATTTGGAAGATCAAAAAGGTGTCACCCTCAGGAACAGAGAAGGCAGATATATTTGCCATCAGTATAAGAATATCTCCTCTGGGGCAAAGGTTAAGAAGGTTCATATGTGGTCCCTTATAAGTTTCTAGGTTCCAGATTTCATACCTGTGACATCTAGCTGCCCACCGTGCTGTCCCCATTGGACTTGGGAGACGGTGAGCCAAGGGCCTCAATGTGAACATAAAGGGTAGGCTGCCTGCTTCCTGTGAGTGCAGGGGTGAGGGGAAACTTACCCTATCCCCCGAAAGTTTGCTGAAAGAACAACTCACAATTAATGCAGATTAATGAGAGAAAGAGGTTTATTTACCATGCATATGGGGAGAATCGCAGAGTGATTATTAATGTCCCAATGGTACCCAGATATTTTTGTACACACCTTTTAGAGAGGAGCAGGGAAGATGAAGAGTGCAGATAATTTGGTTTAGGGGGAACAAATGGTGTCAGGGAGGATGAATGGATGGGGGAACAGATTGACTTGTAAATGATTCTCTTAGCAAATTAAATTAATCTGAGCAAATTAAATTAACCTGAGATGCAGGTATTATATTTACAAATGATGTGGGCCAAATCTATCCTCTTTCCTGAAATATATTGAGATAACAGAAAGTCAGTTGCTCCCTTTGATCTTTTGATTGGTCAGTCTGGTTCACGCAAGTATAGGGAAAGCTTCCCCCAATGTGTTTTTGGATCTCGAAGGGCCTATAATTCAAAATAATCTTTATACCACGGAGTCATGTTTTGGGGTGAAATTTCCTGAGCTCCTTCCTGAGTAAAACAATCTTATGTCTTTGATCCAGTATTCTCACAGTTTCTGCCAGCATTCATGAAATTGAGGCAATAGAAGTTGCTACCATTAAGTAGGTATAATTTCAGAACTGTCACAGTTTTGACACATCGCTATAGAACAATAGCCTTAATCTGTAGAGAAAAGGAAATATACCTCGTTGCTCTTAGGACACTGGTGAAAACACATTATAGCAGAGGGAAGAAAATGGAAGAATATTTTAGTCCTGAGGACAGTAAGGAATACATGCTAGGCACAGAATTTTATATCAGGAAGAGGGAAGGCCACATCCCTGCTCCCCTGGATCATAGGGTCTGCCTAAGTCTGATGCTTAATCATAATAACAGACCCCTCCCCCCATACACACACCATCAAGATCGCAAACATCAAATTGAAAGCAAAGCAAAATATAAAGCCAAGGAAGGAGATCATTGGAAAAAAAAAAAACAAAAAAACAAAAAAACAAACCTCTGGCAAATGGACCCCTATGCAAAATACATGGTAAACCAAAGGAATTTGAAACCATCCCTGCACTGAGGATAACAATATCAGCAATAAACCAAAAACTCAGCCACATTTCTTACTAGATTAATGCCAACCCTCACACTAAAAGTTCTGACATGGGAAAGACTTGCCCATTTCTAGGTGTGAAATATATTTACTTCAGCCTTTTTTCTCTCCTATATAAGATGTCCAGATAAAAAGAAAAAAAAATGACAAATCATGTTAATAAGCAATTCCAAGAGGCCAGCTAATTTTCCTATTTTATTTTTATTTTATGTTATTTTTTATAGTAGAGATGGGGTTTCATTGTTTCTCAGGCTAGTCTCGAACTCCTGAGCTTAAGCGATCCTCCTGCCTCCACCTCCCAAAGTGCTAAAAGTACAGGTATGAGCTACGGTTCTCAGCCTTGAACATTCTTTTTATTAAGGGCACGGAAGGCATACACTAAGATGGACCATATTTAAACACAAAAAATCTCAAAAACGTTAAAGAATAAAAATTATAGTAAGGATGTTCTCTGAAAATAATAACATTAAACTAGAACTCTATAATAAATATTTGGAAAAATCCTAAAATATTTGGAAATGTAACACTCTTCTAAGTAACCTATGAGTGACAGAGAAAGTGTCAAGGGAAATAAAAATTTAACTAAATAGAAAAAAAATACAGCAGGTCCTCAATGTTTCTTTCAAAGATTTTTGTTATAAGGTTGATCAGGAAAAAAAAAAAAATGATTCCCTGCTGTGGCCACTGTCTGTGTGGAGTTTGCAAATCCTCCCTATATCTGCGTGGATTTTCTCTGCATACTCCAGTGCACATCCCAAAGATGTGAGTGTGAGGTGAATCAGTGTGTCTATATCGTCCCAGTGTGAATGAGCGTGGGTGCATGTGAGTGCACCCAGCGATGGAACGGCATCCTGTCCAGAGGGGTTCCTGCTTTGTCCCCTGGGTAGCCAGACTAAAATCTGGCCCCATCCATCACTGAACCAAAATAACTAAGTAAATAATTATCTTACTTGTTTTTATTAATCTTTCCTAAATGTATATATGGCTCACATTTATTTCAGTGTTCCATATTAGAATTGTTTTGGTCTTTATTTAGAGGTTTAGTGATGTTTTTGTGATCAGAAAACGTACATTGTAGGAACTTAACTATTGTTTATATGTTTATATCAATTAGGCTATGGTCAAATTCATTTCCCTATACAAGCTTTTGCTGAAAGCAGTTTCAAAGAACCTATAAAGGACATAAGTGAGGGCTTGTGGTACACAATATCTAAATTGCTAAGATGTAGCCAAATCACTGCTTGTATATAAATCCTAAGATTTGACAAGATAAATGTCTCAAATCACTAATATAAACTTTCATCCTAAGAAACTAGAGAAATAGTAAATTAAACCTAAAGAAAAGCTGATTCAAGATTTGAAAATCAAGTATCATAATTCATCATATTAACAGACTAAAGATGAAAAATATCATCTGAACAGATATTAAGAATAATTTGGCAAAACTGAACATTCATGATAAAAACTCAGCAAATTTGGAATAGAAGGACTTCTACACTTAATGTCATACTTAAAGATGGAAAGCTTTCTCAATAAGATCGGAAACATAATAATAAAGTCCTCCTTACCACATATACTCAACACCATATTGGAATTCTAGTCATGGCAGTAAGTCAAGATAAACAGCTTAAAGATTTGACATGAAAAAGAAAACACAAAAACAACAACCCGTCTCTTTCCACAGACAGCAAGAATATCAGAATAGCCCAGTGTTTAAGGTTAACAGAATCAATGCCCAGAGCTTTCCCTAAATGAAGCTGTACAAAAGTAGTATGTTTACTCATTTTTGTTATTTATCTCATGGTCTAAACTGTGGGAGGTCTTGCGTCCAGAATCAAAAGAATCCACTAAGCACAAAAAAGAATCTGAAAACACATCTTTAAGAAAAACTTTTCTATTAAAATCTAATGTCCACAAAGGTTGCACCAATTTGCAGTCCCACCAACAGTGTAAGAGAGTCCCTATCTCTCCACATCCTTGCCAGCATTTGTTTTGGGATTTTTTGATAGAGGCCAGTCTCACTGGGGTTAGGTGGTATGGCATTGTGGTTTTGATTTGCATTTCTCTGATGA
>CAUYRT010079485.1:0-166879 GCA_963574885.1 Lepilemur ruficaudatus | reverse complement strand
TTTTCTCTTATTTCTCTGCTCTATCTCTGTGACTGACTTATTTAGTTGGAAGGTGTTATCTTCAATCTCTGAGATTCTTTCTTCTGTTTGATCTACCCTGTTCCTGAGGCTTTCCACCATGTTTTGTAGTTCCTTGTTCATTTCCAGGATTTTGGTTTGATTTTTCTTTAATATTTCAATTTCTTTAGTGAATTTTTCTTCTAGGTCCTGGATTTTTTGTGGTTTCTTTGTGTTGGTTATCTAGTTTTTCTTGCATGTCATTGAGTTTTCTTACAATCCATGTTCCAAATTGTTCTTCTGTCACTTTAGTGTTCTGACTTTGGTCAGATGTCCATTTGGATGTCCATTTCTGGAGAGCTAGTGTTCCTCTTTGGGGATGCACTTTCCGTTTGGTTCTTCATACTTCCAGAGGTTTTTTTTGCTGATTTCTTCCCATCTGGATCAGTTGTTGCTTCTTGCCTTTAGATTTTCATTTGGATAATGACACACCCTGTTTAGTCTCTGAGCCAGTAGGTGGTGTTTGTGGGTGAGATTCGACCACACCCTGTAATGAGTCAGTAGATGCAGTAAAAGGGTGTGCAGAAAGACCTCCCTGTCAGTAGGTGGCGCTTGCTGGGAGGAGCAGACAGAGTGTTGTTTTTGGGTCCTGTAACCAGCTCTGGTTCCTCTGGAGAGGCACTCTAGTGCCTCACGTGGTGGGTGGTGCCCTGGGATTTCCAGGTGTGTCCTTATTCTCCACCTCAGTAGGGGCAGGTCTGGGAGTGAGTCTGGGTGGAGCTGGGTTGGGTAAGCCTGCCCTCAAGCACCACCGTTGCTGTTAGCAGGGGTCAGAGGTCTTTTCTTTGCTTCTGGGCAAAGCTGTCAGGGAGGGGCTAAAATGGCCAGAAAGTCTGCGTGTAGGGGTGGGGCTGTCTGAGACCTGCAGTCTGGAGCAGGTCTCGCTTCTTTCCACCCTCCCTGGCTCCATGGCTTCTCCTGGGCCTCTGCCGGCAGGCAGGACCTCACGCCAGCGGGTCTCCCCTGGCTGTGATGCCGGCCGGGAGGTTCCCTGCCCAGGATAGCAGCCTGAGCTGGGGACATGGCCCTCCCCTGCAAGGAGAGTTGCCCCTCAGGCATGCTGATCCGCCCCCAAAGGCACATACACCTCAGTAGGCATGTTCATAAATATCCCTTCTCCTCCCCAGGGCAATGCAAGACCTGGGTGTACCAGGTCTGGTCTGAGGTCTGATCCCTGGGCCCTGGAATTCAAACCCTGACCCTGCCAGGAAGTGGCGTGTCAGTCCTAAGTCACCCACAGGGTGCCCAAGCTGGGTCGATGTCTCTCAGCCTCGGGATCTGTCCTGTTTTCCTGGAGTCACCAGGCCAGCAGCACCTGGGAGGGCTGGCGGGTAGGGAGCTCACAGTATGAGTACCCCTCAGGCTGCTGTAGGGCCCCAAATGGAAAGGTCCAGTTCCCTTGAGATGCCTCCGAGTGGTGGCTAAATTGTCTCTCTTGGCAGACTCGGGTAGGGAAGGGGGAGGGGAGAATAAGGCAATATGGCGCCTGCCAATTGGCTTGAGACTGTGGGCTAGGAGGTGTCCTGGGGGAGCTGGGGACCTGGTGCTGTGTCCACATGAGGCTCACCGCTCACCGGCAGCAGCCGTCTCTGGGCTGGTGTTAGCAGGTCTCTCTAACCACCTGGGAGCCACCAGCAGTCCGAGACGCAAGGGAGGGGAAAGTTAGCTGCTCCACCTACCCTTGTTGCCAGTCTCCAAGCTTCTTGTGGGCTTTCTCCTTCCAATTTTCCTCCGCAACCCCCTCCCGTGGAGTCTCTCATAGTCTGAGGTATCCCTCCTTCTGACCCTCTTCTGATGCATGCTTGTCTGCTTGTTTATTTCTTCGCTTTCTTCTAAAATCTGTCTTTTTTGCGGAGACACTCTGGCTGGTGGCTTTTCTCGTCCGCCATCTTTAATCTTCCCCCCAATAATACTTTATTGCTTATAAATTATGTATCTGTCTCTAACCATCTATCTGTCTTCCTGCCGGTCTATAATAACATAGAGTATTTATATCTCCACATCAGTTATAGACCTTACCCATTATCAATTTTACTGATGGTTCTGTTAACAATACAGGAACCAAACTATGCTCAAATAAATAAGCAGCTCAATTCAGCTAAATTTGAGTTTCACTAACCTACCTATTTCCAACCTGAGATCTTATCATTCTCCGGTTCAGTCTGTCCTCCTGCTTCCACTACAAGGTAAGAGGACTTTTTTGATGCTAGGAACATGGCAGGTGGGCATTTGCCAACTCCACAGGCCCATGGTTAGGCAGTACATTTGCTGATGGAAAATACGATCTCCAAAGAATGCTCTTCTAGCTAGCGAGGATTATTTATAGCTTCTGACACAGAAGGTTTCAAGAAGAGAACGAACATCATTATTGACACTAACTCAAATGAACTCCACAGGAAGGACTATATAAAGTCCTCATAGGATGCCCTGAAGAGATGCAGTCTTAGAGAACTTGACAATGGGAGGGGAAGGGATGAATGGAGAAATGGGGGTCAGTTGCCAAGGCATGCAATAGATTTGGGGCTTAGCTTTCTTTTTCTAGGGCATCAGTGTTCTTCTTTTTCTGACTGCAGGGTCTTTCCCCTCCAATTTTTTTCTGATGAAGGAATGTTGGTCTAACATCTCTGAAGCAATGCAGAGCCTTCTGCTCAAAGACCTGTGGGCATGCAGACTCCAGCTTCATGATGATAATCTTGTCTTCCTCACCTTTAAGTTCCTTTCTCTTCAGACCTCACGTGCATCCATTGTTGCCTCCAGATGCCCACAAGAAAAGTGTTTATTAGTGGGGCTGGTTTGCTCACATCTCATAAATGTACTTTGCTCAGTCTGTGTTTATGCTGAGTCCTCATCTGAGAACTGCCTCACTGAATCCCACCCTACCGAATTCTACCCATCCTTCAAGACCCACATGTAGCCTCATTTCTCTTCACAAAGCTTTTTCTGATTACCTAGCCCTCAGGGAGCTCATGCCTCTCCTCTGAATTGTGAAGGGCAGTTAGGGCCTATTTCATACAACAGTGCTAATCAACCATATTGTATGACTTCTTATTTTGTTATATGTTATTATAGTTTCTCTAGACTATTATTTTTTTGAGTTAGGGACCTATTGAAGTAGGGAATAAGCTATTTGAGTCAAGGATCTAATCTATGCAGACTAGCAGAGAGGCTACTTTTTCTAGTTTGCCCAGAAGGGGGTTCTTCCTGTGAATACACACAAAGGCATGGTATAAGCCAACTTAAGCCCTCTTCTTCCCTTGTAATCGATTTCAGACGTGTAGACCAACCTACCTGCCACGGATAGTTACCACAGTTAGTCCTTAAGGAGAAAAATTATCTTCCCAGACCCCCTGAGTGACATCATTCATCAAATGCTTTCTTTCAAGATGCCATCTTTTTTATATGCAGAAAGTTGACACAGCCTTGCAGACGAAGCAGAACAAAAGACATTCTCTAACCACCATCATACAAACCACATTCTGAGAGATTGTTCAGCAACAATTAATAAACGCCCTAGAAATACAATCAAAGCTATGGTTTGGGAAAAGGGGAAAGACAGTCTAGGTGAGCTAGCTGAAGGAGTTGCAGGCAATGTAGAAAGGAAATTCAGCTCAATGATTGCGTCCAGTCAAATCTCACCAAGTTTAGCACTGAAGTTTAGAACGGCAAAAACCTGAAAGGCATACAAATTCACTGTAGGCCATGGGGCACACACATGTGCTCTCTTTGCCTAAGAGGAGTTTCTGGTTTGGGTCCTTTAATAAGTCATGCATGTTGATGTGCAGGGCCAGCTGGGAGGAAGGGGCTGCAGTCCCCACCCACTGTATAGTGTTAGCCTGTGACCTGGGGCGAGTCACTTGATCTCTTTTCTCATCTGCAAAATGGAGATAATACCTCCTCCCTCATTCATTGACTCATCCCTTCACCAGGTATGTGTTAAGGGCCCACTATGGGCCAAGCACAAGGAAGCATGACAGTGAGCCAAACAGACACGGTCTTTGCCCTTAGGGGGAGTTCACATCACCTCACAGGGTTGAAGTTACAGAACTGGGAAGCACTGTAACAACGGAAAGTCGTCTTCATTACCAATAACTTCTACTCACGATCTAGCTGTGTAACCCTGGGCAAGTCTAAGTTTTCTGGGTGTTCCTATTCTCATCTATAAAATGAGGAAATTTCCTGTCATAATTATTCCAAATGCACATGAAGAAGTTAAGCTTTCTAAGTACTTCTGAATCATGGCTTTCTGAAGGATTATGAAATAGTCCAGACACATCAAAAGGATAGGAATAATATAGCAAACCCTGTGTACCTACTCCCCAACTGGGGAGAAAACATTACAAGGAGCTCTAACTGGTGATCTGCCTTCTCTTCCCCAGAGGGAATAACTGTGATGAGTTTGATGTCCATTATTCCGAATCATGGCCTTACAAGGAAACCTGGTGTGTGACTAAAAATGGTTCCCCAATGAAGAGTTCTTCCTACACTAAGGTGTTTCTGGTTCCTAATAAATGCCAAGTCACAACAGTGCACATCACAGTAGCTCAAGTACCAGCCTGTTCTCTCCCTGCCAACCTTGCTTGCTGCTCACCCAGCAGACAGAATTAGAAAATCCCTGTGGAAGGAGCACAATTTTGTAGTTACCTTGAGGGCCTTCTGTGCAGGTTCACTGGACCCAATTGCAATGAGGTTAGGCCCAGCCATGCTGCAGAAACTCTTCAGATGCAAAGTATCGGTCACCGGGACTGTGGAGACTGCATAGTCCTACGGAGACAACAGAAAAACAAGCAGTTTAGTACTGCAGAATAATTATAAAACTGATTAAAAACTTGCCTGAACCACCCCTGCTTCTCTGAAAGCTGCCAGGGGCCCTGAATACCTGGAGGAAAAACCGGGACCCACAGGTTTGGGTATTACCAGTTAAATGCATCTAAGAAGAAAGTGCAGAGCTTCCTTCCAGATGTGCGACTAAGGCAACATCTTTGGCAGCTCTTCCATTTATGGAGTGGGCTACTCTGGGAGGGTGTGTTTGAATATCCTGTGCAAACTGTGGCTCAGCTGGAATCTCACATCCTCATAGGGAGCAGAGCTTTCTGGGAGTTATCTCCTGTCCTAAGCAGTCTGCAGATCCAATCTATTAATGATCAATAGAGTAAAGGGACCTCGAGGATGTATGTGCAATACCTGGGACAGTTTCCAGCACAGAGCAGGTACTCAAGTACAGGTGACCCCTGATTCTAATCTGAAGAATCTTTATTTCATGTCAGAGTCAGTTAGGTCTCCAAATTTTTTTTTTAAAGCTGTCAATTGTGCCAGGAACATCTGCCTGGTGACTGTATGATTATACATTGGGAGAAAGCAGAAGATGCCCATGCTAACTTTGTTGCTCCTGTGGTAGCCCAGGGAAGCTGATTTATTGAGAAATTTGAATTAAATAGCTTCTGGCAAATGTATAAATATTAGGAATTATTTTACAAAGCCAGTGAAATATAAACACTGTTAATCATCACATTGATTCAATGGTCTATGAATATTTATTAAGTAATTACTTTGTACCAGGCATAAATTATCGTTTACCTACCTTAAAAGTATCAGCCAAGATTTCAGCACCTCGTTGATTTGTCCTTTTGGAAAGGCCCACAAAAAATTCTCTGCCTGTAATAGATGTCATGGAACATAGTGAGTGGGGGGCACCTGACTGCTCACTATTTCTTTTATCTACAAGTAATGACCTAAGGTATCACACAGTTCTCTCCTTCCACAGAGGACAGCTTCACTAAAGAGACCCCTGCCGTCTTTACAAAAAACTGATTTTAAACTATTGCCCTTAAAAATAAACTTTTCCAAATTCATAAAGGCAGAAAGTAGAATGGAGGTTTCCGGGACCTAGTAGGAGGGTGAAATGGGGAGTTATTGTTTAATGAACACAAAGGTTCAGTTTGGGAAGATAAAAAAGTTCTGGCGATGATGCATGATGGTGATGATTGCCCAACAATGTGAATGTAGTTAATGCCTCTGAACTGTACACTTAAAAATAGTAAATTTTATGTTATGTGTATTTTACCACAATAATGATGAGCTTTTTTAGCTTGAAGAATCTTCGGGGGGCGGAGGGGGGGAAAGAATGGTCTCTTGGCCGGGCGCGGTGGCTCATGCCTGTAATCCTAGCACTCTGGGAGACCGAGGAGGGAGGATTGCTCAAGGTCAGGAGTTCAAGACCAGCCTGAGCAAGAGTGAGACCCAGTCTCTACTAAAAATAGAAAGAAATTAGCTGGATAACTAAAAATTTATAGAAAAAATTAGCTGGGCATGGTGGCATATGCCTGTAGTCCCAGCTACTTGGGAGGCTGAGGCAAAAGGATTGCTTGAGCCCAGGAGTTTGAGGTTGCTGTGAGCTAGGCTGATACCATGGCACTCTAGCCCGGGCAACAGAGTAACAGAGTAAGACTCTGTCTCAAAAAAAAAAAAAAAAAAAAAAAAGAATGGACTCTTTATTTAGGCAATAATAAAATTAAACACATTAATCATCTAAAATCAGAAATTAAGTAACAGCAATGACAAGTTAACAGTACAACAGGCCCTTAAATAACATTGTTTTGTTCAGTATCAGTTCATTTTAATGTTTATGAGAAAAAAAAAAAATCAATTCCGGCCCAGAGCCACTGTCTGTGCGGAGCTTGCCTGTTCTCCCAATGTCTGCATGGGTTTTCTCTTGGTACTACGGTTTCCTCCACACCGCAGAGCTGTGCATGTTAGGTGAATTGGTGTGTCCAAACAGTCCCAGCCTGAGTGAGTGTGGGTGTATGTGAAAGTGTGCCCTGTGAGGGATGGTGTCCTGGCCAGGGTTGGTGCCTGCCTTGTTCCCTGAGCTGCTGGGATAGGATCTAGTCACCCATGACTCTGAACTGGAAGAAGCAGGTTGGAAAATGAATGAATGAATCAGATACAAATTACTGTAAATAAGAATTCATAAAGTCTATGGTTGTTATGGAGATGCACCACAGTAAATGATGTGATATGAAAGTGCTCAGCTTTGTGATTGTTTACTTTTGATCTGTGTGGCAGGAGAGATGCTCCTTAACATTTTCGCTTTGCAAACAGAAATTCCTTGACTTACCCACCACCATTCCAACTGCTATCACTCACTGATTTACCAAAAATTAGATAAATAATTTTCTTGTTTTTATTCATCTTTCTTAAATGTATGTGTAGCTCACATTTATTTCAATGTTTAATATTAGAAGCATTTTGGGGTCTTTATTTAGAAGTTTGGTGATGTTTTTCGTGACCAGAAATACAAGGTAGGAACTTAACTCTTGTTTAGCTTATGGTGAAACTGGTTTCGTTATGTGTCATTTTGCTTGAAGTTGCAGCTTCCAAGACCTATCAACGGTGTTAAGTGAGAACTTACTGAACTATCGTTTTATCACCTTAAAGAACAACTAGACATTCCTGATGAGGTCAGATCCCTTTTCTTATAATGATCATGTGCAGCCTGACGAAACCATCTGGGTGAAGCGAGTTTAGATCAACTGGTCTTCAAGTTTGAACTCTAAGAGCTCTGTCTTTAAAACTATACATCCATTTATTTCAAATCCAACCATCAAAAGACACCTCTCTACAAACTGCAAATGTTTTGGAGGAGGGAACTCTCTTCTTATTTGACTTTTCTGGAATTCTGCAGTTTTTCTAGTTAAAGGGAAAATACTAGATAAAAATGGCCTCTTAGTTATAGGCAAACAGTTATAGTAGATGGGGAAAGGGAATACATAAATGTGGGGATTCTCATCTTCCCTTAATTCCTTGGAAAAGAAAGAATTCCACATGAACTGTGGGAAAAAAATATTCAAAGAGAAATAAGTATCTTGGGTTTTATATCTCTTGTATCATTTTCTTCTATGCCAGTTCACATTTTGGGTTTTCTTCCCCCTACCTACCTCAGTCATTTATAGGAGAAACCAGGCCATTTTTCCTACTGACTGGATTTGGTTGATTACTTCCTCCTATCATTTAACATTTACATTGTTCCTTTATCCTTTGCATTTTCAATAAACTGGTAGTTTCATGTAGGTGGTTAATTAGATTCCCATTCAATTTTTTGTTTTGATAGGACTATTCAGAGGGGGGCTGTACCTCAACTATGTCATATTACGGGGTACATGACTGACTGCCGTGTTTTCAGTGATAACAGAACGATCAGGAGGTTCAGGTGGCATCAGCTTGATTGCTCCATTACAAAGTTTCCCATCAAGATTTCATTTAATGGTCATGGCACAGATCTATTATTTTATTAGAGATCTGCATTTACTGGCTGGAATTTTGAAAAGAAAATCTTTGCTCAATCAAGTATTTGGTCAATTTGAAATGGAATTCATAAAGGAAAGATAGGCTAAATGCCTGAGTCTTTCCTTTTACATATCAGTTATTAGAGTTTAATGAGTTGGTGTTCCAGAAACTTGTAATAATGGTCAATAAGTTTTTTTTAAACATCATTTTCCACTAGTGAGTCAATTAAGTCATAATAGAAATTAGAAAATATTTAAAACTAAATGATAACAAAAATATTCATTCAAAACAAGAAGGATTTTGCTAAAGCAGTGCTTGGAGAGAAAGTTATACAGCTTTAAATGCTTACAGTAGAGAAGAAAGTTTCAAAATAAGGAAATAAAATTCCAACTTGAGACGTAGAAAAAAGAACAGAATAAAATGAAAGAAATTTGAAGGAAGGATATAAAGATAGAAACAGAAAGAAACATTTAAAAGAGAGGGTTCAACAAAACTAATAGTTGGTCCTTTAGAAAGATTAATAAAATTGACAAACCTCTGGAAAAAAAAAAGCATAAATTAACATTACATGAAAAGGGAATATAGCTATAGTTTCTGTGAAGCTTAAACAGATATTATGAAGACATGAATAACTTTATACCCAACATCTGAAAACTTAGATAAAATAAACTCTTAGAAAATGGAACTCACCAAAACTGAGTCAGGAAAACCTAAATTGTCATATGTTAATAATAAAGAAACTCAATCAGTTTAAAATCTTCCCACAAAGAAAGCACCAGTGCCTGTTTATAGGTAAGTTCTACCAAAATTCAAGGGATACACAATTCAAATAGTACTGATTCCAGAGAACTGAAAAATAGGAAATATTCCCTAATACATTTTATGAAGCTAACATAAATCTTTTACTAAAACCAGATAAAGATAACAAGAAAGAAAAAATCATATGCCGTGAAAATAACAGTCATAACAAAATAATAGCAAATTAAATCCAATGCTGTATTGAAAAGGGAATAAATCATGATCAAGTTTGATTTCATCCCAGGGATGCAAGACTGGTCAAATACAAGAACATCAATTAATGTCATTACCCACATCAACAGATGAAAGAGGAAAATGATACAACCATCTCTTTGAAGCAAATCAGAGCGCACTATATCGCTTGAAATTCATTTCCAGGTGTTTACCTTAGAGAAAATCTTATGTATGTTCCTAGGAGATACACACAAGAATGTACATAGCAGCAATGAAGGTAAAAAAAAAAAAACCCAGAAAACATCCAAATATATACCAGCAGTAAAATGAATACATACATTGCAGTGTATTCTTACCAGAGTACCACACAACATTGAAAATGAACTATAGCTACACACGTCAACTTAGAGCAAAAGTAGAAAAATCACACTAGAGTCCATATAGTCTGACTCTAATAATATAGAGCTATAAGACAAGCAAAACTGAACAACATGCGACTTAGGAATACATATATTGAGGCAAAACTCAAAGACAAAACAATGATTAGCACAAAAGTTAGGGCAGTGGTTACCTGAAGCTGGGAGGAGGGACAGGTTGGAGGACCACACAGGGGCTTCTATGGTCCTGGCAATGTTCTATTTCTTAAGCCAGGTGGTGGGCACCCAGGTGTTCATTTTATTATTGGCCTTTAAACCACACATAAACATTTTATAACTTTTTATATACTCTGTATTTCACAAAAATAAATAAATAAAAGTAGAGGTACGTTGATGTCTATTTAAAGAAATGGGATTGAAACAATTTTTCCCAGTAGCTGCTCGCCTGACTGACAGATTTCCCAGCAGAGACTGGAGTTGGAAAGCAGCTTTCCTTCTGTCTACTTCCTGATGCTTTATTAATGAGGCTGCCAGTTACAGAGGAAAGAGGACAGACACAGAGCACACGGCAAGTCCTGCCGGTTTTGTTTCTTACCTACCTCTTTTCAATCCAAAAATTGAGTGGTAATGGTTGTACCACATTGTGAATATAATTAATGGCCCTTGAATTGTACACTTAAAAATGGCTCAAATGGCCAATTTTATGTTATAGATGTTTAACCACACACATAAAAAAAGAATAAAAGTGAGTAAAAAATAGAAGGCAGGACCAGGCATTAGGTGTGAATGAAGTGCCAAGCAGGTAAAGCTATCCCAGTAGCATCTCAGTTTTGAACAAAATAACTATTAAGACATTAACTTAAATATTATATAACAAATTTTAAAAGTCTACAGATAGTATCAAAGGCAAACCGTAATGCAAAGATTTTAACCAAAAGAAGATTCCTAGTGTAGGTTGTGCCTTCACTTTGAAGAGATTTTAGAGGGAGTCTGTTCAGCTCAACTGTTCAGATAACTAAATGGCTATGAACAAACTTGTTTAAACCATCTTTCAAATGGTATCAGTACCTGCTTACAGTAAGTTATTCATCATATGGCTATGTTCTGGTAAAAAAGATTTGTGTTGTAAGGAAGTACGATTGACACATCTAGCTTTTCACAAAAGCCTATTTTCTTAGAGAAACAGGCTGTTGTTCTGTGCTGCCAAAAAGAATGAAAGTACCATCAATGGGAGTCACAAGAATATTCTAAGGGGAACTTACCAGGCAGATTCAAAGAATGCCTGAGTCTGCTGGCACACCCAGAGCTGAGAATGCGGCGTAGGCCTCCTAGACCCCTTGTTCTGTGTTCTTAGGGCTCAGTGGGCATGCAAACCAACCCCCAGAGGCAGGGCCATTGCCTGTGACAGGCAGCACAGGTTGTGCAGTGCACAACTCCAGGGAATACTATTCACACACCCCCTGATAAGAATGGCTCCCCTGGAGCTGGCAACACAGCGGCCCCTCCCATAGGCACAGTACGTGACACTACGGAAGAAACCACTCAAATGTCACAGGATAAACACCATTCCTCTTCCAGGAACATTAATTATATCCAAATGCAAATAATATAAAACATTCCTTCTCTATTAAAACAAAGATGGCTACAGCTTGGTTATACGTACACATGGGATTCAATATAAAATTCACAGCAGCTAAGACATGAGGCTTCCAAGAAGCTTCATGTTTTCAGTAGGCCACCTGGGGCTACATTCCCAAATCCCTAGGGACCAGCCTTTGCTGTTAGGGCTACATTGGTGAAACAGGTATTCTCTGACATTTAGGGGAAAATAAGCTCTCACTATAAACCAAAATTACTATTGATTAGCTTGCTCATCAATATAACCAGAAGAAATCTGGGGATTCAGATTTTACACACACGATTTTACAAAAAACTAATCATTTGATCGTAATGAGTTGGAAAGGTTAAATGCTAAAATTGCTATTTCCTTAGTAGCCTCATTACACATATTGTAAAAACTGATTCTGGTTAGATCAATAATAATATTAGCTATTTATATATTGTTGAGTTCTGCTATTATTCATCTGGCATTAAGCCAATTTGCATAGAAAATTATTTAAATTTATCTTGCCAGCTGGGAAGAAAATTATTTGTAAATGACACTAATCTTGAATTAAGAATCCTTTCAATATAAACCAGATATATGGTCACACATAATGGAAAATTATGCAACCCATAAACTCATGTTTTAGAAGACTACAGTAGAAACAAGATTCATATTAATGATATACATACTGATAATATTCTTATAAAAATATGCAAACATATGCATACAAAAGTACGAAAAGGACACACACCCAAATATTGAAGTGATCATTATATTTGAATGGAAAATAACTTTTTTTCTTATTGTGCTTTTCTGTGTTTCCAAAGTACCCTGCATTTAGCATCTGTTACTTTGATAATTTAAAAAACCATAATAAAACAAGTGAATACAAGCCAGTATTAGAAATATTTTTGGATAGAAAAAAATAAATACAACTATACCCGTGAATAAGACATCTCCACCATCCAAGGTAGCATTTTCATCTTTCATCTCTACTACATTGAGCTGAAGTTTTTCTAATGCTTCTTTCATCATGTCAACCTGTAGAAAAGAAAATGATTCAGATTCATATTCTACCATTTCCTAACAAGAAAACCAACTATCTAAAACTTCTAAACACTAAACCATGCTTTCATGTGCACACATGCACACACACATACACACCCATCCTTGTGAATATATGAATGTATGTAGTGTAGCACAGGACTAGTCACGATCATTTGTAAGAGAAGAAATTATTGTTAGAAATTGCCCATGTGTTCCCTTCTAGTCTAAGATTGAGTCAATATCATTGTGCCTTTTTCTGTAGGAAGGCTGACCAATTAGGGCACATGAGTCAAGGAACACGGGAGGCTGAGCATCTAATCCTCCTACCCTTGCCAAAGGCACAAGATTTAATTTCAAACCTTATGTGAGTTATTCATTTAGTCAGAATTAAACATACAGAGCGTAATATATGGAAGGAATATCAATGACAATAACCAGTAACTTGAAATCTCAACCCATAGGACAGTCATTGCTTTCTATTCAAATATTTTCTAAAATGTCAGAATATCCACTGTTTCTCTGTAGATCTAAACTGTTACTAAAGTTTATACTCAAACAGTTAATATGATCATCTGTCTTTTAAAACTTAGTTCCCTAGAGATGATTAACAAACACAACAATTACAATCAAACCAAAGAATATTTGAAGATGAATTTCAGGGAATTTCTATGATTATTCCAGGGTGTGCCTAAAACACAGAGATATTCCGGGATGAATTCGGGAACACTTCTAGTGAGGCTTACTTTGATACAAGAAAAAAATGTGAAGCGTAACAACTTGACACTTACACTTTAATTCAACTCTTACCAGCAGCTCAACAAAACAATTTAAATAATTTTGAAGGTCTGTAAAACCTTTAGCGTGGTAAAGACATACATTGAAAAGAAATGAATAGGGGCGAAAGGAAAAACAAGAGATCACATCGCATTGGGCAAGCAGGTAGTTCTGCCAAAATACAGCACGCTGAGTACACAGAGTGAATTGTCAATGAAGAGTTTATGAGACATAAATATAGCGGAGTTACTTCTAAAGTAATAAAAATATGGAAATACTTTGACAACAAGCCTGACATTCATGCATTCAAAAAATAGTAAAGAGGATACAAAGTAAAATAAATATATCATCTCATCCTTGTCCTGGAACTCAAGTAAAAATTCCACGAACCAGAGTGACTCAGAACAATAAAAATTATTTCCATGGACAAAATGGTCTTAACATTGTAGTAAATACATCCAGTGACCTCTTTTAACAGCAGAATAGCTTTTCCTATGTAATAGGAAGTGCAATCGTTGCTATAGTACAAAAAAAGAGCAAAACATTTACCATGACTTGTTGGGCTACCATGAACCCAAGAAAACACACAACTGTTTCCTCTGGCATCTCTGCTTCTGTGTCCATGGAAAATTCACTGAGCTTAGGGAAAGATCATGAGAACTGAGCTATAGTCACTTTTTGTTTCTATTTCCAATGCTACTGCTTCTGTTATAACTTAACATTTCAAAGATTACTAGGAATTCAGCAATAATGTGGATTTTGGTCTGAAAAGTTTATATATAACTATGTAACATCTCAACTCAGGAACTTTATTCAACTCTTAAAGGTTAAACAAGAACATAAATAGAGACTACCATGTACCAGTTTCAGAAACACTGTATTTCTTTAAAAAGTCCTATGCCTTTCAAAATTAAAGTTTTAGAGGATAAAATGCTTGTGGTTTTTTAAAAGTTAAAACAGCTGTACTGACATTAAAAAACTGGCTTTTGTGCAGGGGCAGTACTTAAAAAAAATTCAATCACATCTATGTAAACAAAGTCATCAGGATAGGTCCATACCACAAATGTTGATGATACTGCATTACTTTCAGAGTTAAGCACATGGATGAGTTTTTCAAAATTGTAAACACCAAGTAAACAATTTTGAGAACTGCAGGACCATATGGCATCAAATCAGCAGTGCTAACTCCAGGGAGATTTCTGGAGAAGAAACAAGAGAGGCTGAACCCAGCAGGCTATCCATTGAGAACCACAAACTCTTGGCACAGACAAACTCAGCTGCAAACAGGCCCACTGTTGCCCTGACACATGGGTCTGCAGCAAGCCAGCTATTCAGGCAGCTAGGACACTAAATATAACTATAGAAGAGGGACTTTTTGCAGGAAAAGATCCAAACCATGAGCCTTCAAGAAACTGCCTGTTCTGTGGTTACATAGCCATGGTTAATGTTGACTTAATTAACTTTCAGAGGAAAAAAAATGACTAAATAACACACCCCCCTTTCATTGAGACACTAACCCTGCAGAGTGGAACTTAGCGTTACTCAGAAAAACCATCAGAACACACAGCATTAACTGCAAAGGCTGAGGTGAATGGGTCATTTTAGCCCACAGAATTAGAAATAGAAAAGGTAAATTAGAAAAACAACCTTAATTAATTTAAACCTCAACTTAAACCTTAGAGTATGAGTATATACTGTAATTTTCATTCTCTACTGTAAAGATCTATAAGAACTTTCTTTCCTTTTCAGCCTACATGCACTTTGGCTTCATTTTTTTAAAAATTTACACTTACGTTTCTTTTGCCCCATCTTTTCTCCTCCTATCTTTTACCTCAGATGCCTTCCCTGGCCACTGCTGCTCCAGACCACCTCTGCGGCTTCCATTCATCCAACCCACCCTTCTTTCTCTTTAAGCTGATACAAGTTTTAGGGTACAGTTAGCCCTCTGTATCCGCATGCCCTACATCCCCAGATTCAACCAGGTGTAGATCATAAATATTTGGGGAAAAAAACACAAATAAAAATAATACAACAATAAAAAGTAATACAAATAAAGTACAGCATAACAACTATTTACATAGTATTTATATTATAATGGGACTTACAAGTAATCTAGAGATGATTTAAAGTATCAAGGTATGCATAGATTATATGCAAAGACTATGCCATTTCATGTCAGGGACTTGAGCATCTGTGGACTTTGGTATGGCGGTGGGTAGGGGTGGAGGTCCTGGAACTAATCCCCCTCGGTTACCAAAGAATGACAGTAATTGTCTTTTCTTTTTTTTTCTTTCCCTCCCTGTCTTTCTTTTTCTTCTGGAGTGCTAATGTTAAAAAATGTAGAATTATTTGGATTATGCATTCATAGTCACTATTCTACGAATGTCTGTATGGTTTATTACAAGGGCCTGGGGTTTAAATCCCACCTCTTCCACTTATTAGCCATGTGACCTTAAGTTGTTTAACTTTCTGAGCCTCAGTTTTTTCATCTTTATGGTGGATGGTTTCATAATCAGTATCAACTTCTTAGGCTCCATAGGCTTCCTAAGGACCATGTACTCTACTAACAACTCATATTAACCTTATTTAACCCTTACAATCTGATGAAGCAAGTAAAAGCATTATTTTTGTTTTACAGATGAGGAAACTGAGGCAGGGTAGGTGATTAGCCCAAAGTTTCACTATAAGCAGCACAGCTAAGATTTCAACTTAGAAGCCAGGTGCGGTGGCCTGTAATCCTAGCACTCTGGGAGGCTGAGGCAGGAGGATTGCTTGAGGTCAGGAGTTCATGGCCAGCCTGACAGGAGCAAGACCCTGTCTCTATCAAAAATAATTAGCCAGGTGTGGTGGTGCATGCCTGCAGTCCCAGCTACTCCGGAGGCTGAGGTGGGAGGATCGCTTAAGCCTAGGAGTTTGAGGTTGCAGTGCGCTATGATCATGCCACTGCACTCTAAACAGGGTGACAGCCAAGATGCTGTCTCAAAAAAACCCAAAGATTTCAATTTATAGAGCTTTGCTATGAAGTTTATGCTATTCTTTCCTATACAATATCGTCATTAACAAAAAAATTTAGGTATCTACTATGAAATAAAAACCAATGTTAGAATGACTGTGAGAAGCTCTAATACTCTCAAAACCAGATTATGTTCACTATTATTTATTTGGACAAAAATGTGGTCTCGGACATTCTGGAGGAATGAGAAAAGAGGTGACAAACTGCAGCAGTCTGAACTTGGATCTGGTTTCTGAAGAGCATCAGTTCTGCTATTCTAAGCAGGTACAAATGAAGGCTAATAAATTTTGGGAGTATTACTTGATCACTAGATTATTAGAAGGAACTATTGGTGGGAAAACCTTTAAACCATCAACAATGTATTTTACATAGCAAGGTTATGAAAGCATATGCACCTGCAGACACATTCCAAACCAAGACACTACATACATTCCAAACAAATCCAATAAATTAGAAAAATAAGAAGGGTTTCTACTATATTGGCAAGTATGGTAGGTAGAATTCTAAAATGGTACCCATGATTGCCACCCCTGATGTACATGTCCTGTATAAACCTCTGCCTTTGAGTGTTGGAAGGACCTGTGAATCCGATGGAGATGTTCCTGTGATTGGGTTATGTTACATGGAACAAGTAAAGATATTCTGCAGATGTAATTAATACCTAATCAGTTGACTTGAATTAATCAAAAGGGAGATTACCCTGGGTGGGCTTGACCTAATCAGGGGAGCACCTAAAAGAGGGTTTAAAGTTTACAGACAAAGGAAGTCAGAGAGATATTCTGAAACTTTGTTCTGAAAAAAGCAAAGAGCCATGTGGGGCCCCTAGGGATGGAGAGCAATTCCTGGATGACAGCCAGCAAAAAAACAAAAAAACAAAAAAAAAAAAAGAAAGAAAGAAAAAAAAAAGGAACCTTAGTCCTACAGCCACAAGCAATGGAATTTTTCCAACATTAACAATCTGAATGGAATATGGAATAGACATGGAAGAGGACCAAAGCTCCAGGGGAGAACACAGTCCAGCTGACACCTCAACTATAGCCTTGTATAACCCTGAGCAGAAAATCCAGCTATACTGTGCCCAATCTTCTGACCTACAAACACTGTGAGATAACAAGCAAGTATTCTTTTAAGCTGCTATGTTTAGGTAATTTACCGCACAGCAGCAGAAACCCCAACCTTATCTCATTTTCACTCATTCAGTAAATACTGAATGTGTGTTGTGAGTGTGAGGCCCTGCCATGTCCATATAATGCCCTGGGGTGACAGGATGATGAAACATTCAAACAAGCCATACACAGTTAAGGCAAGGGCTATGAAGGAACATTACAATGTGCTTTGAGAACTAGGAGGAGCATAAAATTCAGAAGGGGGGGGTCAAAGAAAAACTCTTTGAAGAAGTGATATTTCAGCTAAAAAATCAAAATGTTAATATTATAGCAGTTATCTATTCTCACTAGTGGGTCATCTGGAATTCTTAGAAACAAAGGGGGTTTCTGGATATCCTTAGATTGTAAACAGTTCACCTTACTTAGTCTCTGAAAAATTAATGAAGGGCTTACTGTATTAGGAAAATGGTCAATAGAACTAGAAGTTATTTAATCATTAAAGTCTTTAAAAGTTATCAGAGTCCAATAAATGTCACTAACCCTGTGATTATTCAAGGAACTCATGATATTTATAGACTAGTCAACATGTATGAAAGTTTTATAAGCACTAAGCTCATTTTCTCTCTTATTGAACTTTTATTATAATAATTTTTACATGAATAAGATCTTTTGAAACATTTCCCACGAGACTATTACATATCCATTGCATTTTTTCCCATTGATTTCTTAGATTTCTAAACTTGCTGGTTTATTTCTAGTGACAACTGCTAAAAATTAACTAGGCTTTTTAGCATTTTGGTTTCCATATTTGTAAACTGAGGGGGCAGCGCTTAAAAAATGAGGTCATTTCCAGCTCTGGAGTTGCAGTCTCAAAACAATTTTTGGCACAATTGTCATATAAATGTGACTCTAACCGTAATACTATTTCCCTCCCATGGAGTTTACAGAAAGCATCCCAGATGGTTATTCATAAGTAAAGTATTCTGGCGTTTTACCAAATCCAATCAGAAGCAAGAGGTTGAATATATGGATGGAAGCCTTAAAGATAGGGCAAACCCAAAAGCGTATAAAAAAAATCCCAGAAGGATGGGAGCCCTCAGAGACAAACAGAAGGATTCTGCTGCACTAAGTAAATTATATCTAGAAAACAAGGTGCATGAACATTAACTTAACACTAACTTATGATACTTATATTTTATTTTTTGGAGGAACTCATCACACAGTTTCTCCAAGGCTGCTAATTGCCTGCCAACAGTGAGAATAATTATACTACACAGAGCATCTATAATGCCTTTCCCATGAGAAGGCAGATGTCAGGCCCTGCTTAGTTGCTAATCTCTGTATTTTCTTATATCCACATACAGTATGGTAGACTTTATCAACTTTGGTTCATTCCCTATCCAATTCCCAGGATCAATTTTCGCCTGTGAAACGAGGATCTAACAAGCCTCAGGCCAGTGCTCGGACACTCAGGATCACGTCATTCTTCCTGCTTTGTCCCACTTCTGAGTACATACCTGGGTATTGCCTTGGCTCTTTTCCCTAGAGTCCTGTTCTAGTAACTTATCCCAGTCCCTTCCTATGAGTAGGGTCCTGCTCTGTGGTCTAAGGATTTAAGCTTTGGTCCTACAAGCAGTGCTGTAGATGGGATTCCCCAGGTGATCCTTGTCACTTCTCTCCATCTCCTCAGTGCAGAATCCATATCAACAAGGTCTAAGGAAATCTACCTCTTAACTACTCACAACTCAGGCTCTCTTTTATAATTTTAATACTACAGGTTTGCCAGCATAATAAGTAAACTTATTAAGCTCTAAGTGCCAAGCACTGTGCTAAGTGATTTCACATGGATCATGTCATTTAATTATCACCATATCCCTTCAGGCACTTCCCAGTCTAAATTGGTCATGGCAGTTCCATTTCTCTTGCGAGGGACTGGTGCAAGTGATCCAATTTTGGCCACTGAGGGGAAGTCTACTGAGAGGTTCCTGGAGCCACAGAACAAAACATAATCCCTTTTCTTCCTTTGGACATTGACCTATGTGGATGTTGTGCCTGGAACTGGTGAGAACACAGCCATTGCCATGCATGGCAGGGCAGAGAGGGGGAAGGAACATGGGTCTTTGCTAACATTACTGAGCTGCTTCAATCTACGGACCCTAGAGCCCTGGAGTTCTTGATATATGAGATTTTTCATTTCCTTAACCAATTTGAGTTTTCTGTTAGCTGCAGCTAAAAGTAAATCATTTATTTATATAACAAAATTGACAAACAGTATCCAAAGAGTCAGTAGCAACAGACCACATTACTAAACTCATTCAATTCTGATGTAGAAACAACAATTAATGGAGGATTTTTTTCTTTTTCTAAGCATACACCATGACTTGCCATATCACAAATTATACAATATGTAAGATGTGATTTAACTTATCATCTTGGCTAAAAATGTTAATCACATGGCACTTATAACCACTTACCCATTTATAACACTGAGATCATACTGTTTATAGAAAACACATTATAAATAATAGTGTGTAAAGCTAAAAGCACCCTAGTAAAGATTTATATTAGATAAAGCACAATTGTTGCAGCTCTGTAAGTCAGAGCTGGAAGTTAATGTTCAACACTCTCATCTCCGAAGCACTGCTCAGATCCAGAGGACATGTGGTATCTAGGAAGGTTAGACAGAAATGTGGAAGGAAAACCAATGGGGCCAGAGAACACAGGAGAAATAAAAATCACTCTGGACAAAACTGGGAAAGCTCTTTCTCATTATCTGGGGAAGACACAGATGACAAAGTTTCAGGTGTCCAAAGGTCCCTCCACAAAGATATCACTGCAAGACAGTTTCCTGAAAGAAGGCTGGAAACGACATTCAGCTTTTTAAATGAAAAGCAAGGCAGGGTCTGTTGGAGCTCTGTTGGTCTTGTCAGCTCTTTTGACGTGTCACGTACTAATTCATGTGGTCCCTTTCCTTATTGATGACACTGACACAATACATGTATTGAGTGCTTAAAAGCCACTGACATTCTGTCTGCAGAGGACAAATAAAAATATGATTTATCTACCAAATATAAAATGAAAATAAGTGTCAGCTGCCAAAAGACCTGCAAAAATTTAGTATGTTAAAAACCAGGGAACTGACAGGTTTTTACAATTTTAAACTAATTTTCCTGAAAGTTGAGAAGCATAAAAATTTGCTTTACACACCATCCAAAATAAGCACTGGACATAGCACTCGAAGTGCCCATAATTTTCTGTGAATTCAGAGAAGGTGCATGCTGCCAAACACAAACAAGACTTCATGTATGGGAAATATTTTGCATGTTCAGTATACAGTTAATACACTGTAGGCATTACGCTGCCCTTGAAGCCCTCCAGCATATCCCTGGTCCTACCCCAACTGTAGGTACCAGCCAGGTTAGAGATTCCTTCTGTGCACTCCTGTGTCCCCTATGGCATTCCAAGACCTGGCCCCTAGTAGACTCAGTATATGTTTACTGAATGAATGCTGAACAACTTTGTAAGTCAGAGAGAATTTCTAGAAATGTTATAAAAAACTTAGGTTTAGCCTGGGCATGGTCACAAGGTTGGATGACCTCTTCTAAACAACTCTTATGACATTTCAAAGGTGAGCAGATTCATCCTTATTTCTAAAGACCTCCAAGTGAGAAAATTGGCCTATTTGTCCCAATAAATCACTGACTGCCGCTCTTCTCCAATAATTTCATTCATTTACCTAGTCATTCAATAAACATTTATTCAGCATTTTCAATATACTTGGCACTATTCTAGGTTCTGGGAATATGAGAAGAACCCTGTGTATATTCTGTTGGGGATATGGAGACATAGGTAATAAATAGTAAACAGAAAAAACAGTAGATAGTGCTAAGTGCTATGCAGAGATTTAATTCAGGAGATGCAATATAAAATGAGTGGATGGTCACCACAGATGGGGAGATCAGGATCAGCCATTCTGAAAATACGACATTTGTGCTGAGACCTGAATGACCAAAAAGACCAATTCTGTTACCAACAGGAAAAAGAATCTCCAACAAGAGCCAGTACAAAGGCCCTATGGTAGAATACACGTAAACTGCTCAAGGAACAGGAAGATAGCTAATATGGTGCTACAATGGAGAGGGCAGGTGCTATCGGCTAAATTGTGTCCCTCTGAAACTCACATGTTGAAAACTCCCAGAACCTCAGAATGTGACTGTATTTAGAGATGGGTCTTTAAGGTGTAATGAGGTTAACATGAGGTCATTGGGGTGGGTCCTAATCCAATATGACTGGTGTCTTTATAAGAAGAGGAGAGGCACAGGACACAGACACATAGATGGAAGGCCATATGAAGATGCAGGGAGAAGGTGGCCATCTGCAAGCCAGGGAGAGGCCGCAGAAGAAACCCACCCTGCCTGACACCTTTGTCTCAGACTTCCAGCCTCCAGAATTATGAGAAAATAAATTTCTGCTAGTTAAGCCATCCAGTCTGTGGTACTTTATTATGATAGCCCTAGCGAGCTAATACAGCATGCTACCAGATAAAGCTGGGGGTGTCGGAAGGGGTCAGACCAGACTGAATTTGGTAAGCTAGCAGGAAGGGCTGGAATTTTAAGTGTTATGGGAAGTCACTGGAGAGTCTGAAGGAGGGGAGTGACAAATTAATTTGCAAAGGTAATTCTGGATAGCAGCTTTGTGGAAAATGGAGTGGAAGGCACAAATGCAAGCAGGGAAATTTGTTAAGAGGCAGCTGCTGCCGTCTGAGTGTAAGATAATGGCGGACGAGTGTGGAGATAGTGGAGACAAAGAAAAGCGGCTGCGTTTGGCATGTGTTTTGAAGGGAGAGTTGACGGGTTGGTACCTTCGATGCAGGGGTGAAGGAAAGGACTCTTAAATTTTTGTCCTGAGCAGTTGGGTAGATGGGGATACCAGTTTGTAATGGGGAAAAGGCAGGGGAAGAGGGAGCAAGGCTAGAGAGGAAATTCAAAAATTGTTCTGGCCATGCTGAGTTTGAAGTGCCGTCTAGATATTCAAATGGAAAGATCTACAGATTTGAATGTATTAGTCTGGACTTCTAAGGAGTAGTTAGAACTGGAAATAAGAATTGGTAGTCAATGACATAAAAAAGTACTTAAAACCAAGAGACATTAGAAGAACTATTTCAAACTGTGGCCTTGCAGGTAGCGATGTGAGAAAACCTGCCTTCTCCATTACTTCTAACAAAAATAGTCTAACAAAGAGACTCCAGCAGACATTGTTTATTCATGGCTATGTAAGGCACATTCATTATGACTGTACTGGTACCATCCAGATAAAAGGTCTGGAAACAAATAAATGAATTGTAATGAACTTTCTGCAGGTAATAGGTAGGGCACAGTGGCACATGCCCGTAATCCCAGCTACTATGGAGGCTGAGGCTGGAGGACTGCTTGAGCCCAGGAGTCCAAGGCCACAGTGTGCTATAGTCTGTGAACAGCCACTGCACTCCAGCCAGGGAAACAGCAAGACCTTGTTTCAAAACAGCAGACCAGCCATAGCAGTAGCATAAGATCTTATTCTTTTAGAAACCATCGGTTTGGAAATTGTGATCACTTGAACAGGAGACGTGGTGGAGTTCATTAAGCAAATCGGTAGAGTAGGCAAGGCTACAGGAAGAACAAGTTTCAAACACATTTTAGATCAGTCAGTCCAAAATACATTTGTATGGTACAGCACCACAGGACTGAATGAATGCTTGCTGTGCTAATTAAAACACAGTCTTATTCAGTTGTTCAAGTAGGTCCCTTAAGATCTTGACTGAGAAACCCTTCACTAGTATGTCCTCAATGACTGTTGCATGGACTGAAAATGAGTAAGGCTGCATTTCTTTAAAAAATATTGTACTTGCTAATTTTTCGCCAATGGAAACAAGCCTTCTCCACCACTAGTGTCTGTCAGTTGGTGCTTTTTTGACTGTTCCACCTTGCCCGGGGTCTGAATACAATATGCAGGATGGTTCTTGGAATGTGGAATTATTAGTATTATTATTTTAGGATGCTGGTGCTTATTTTGTTTCTTCGTAGTCCTTGCCTTTTTTGTGTGTTGTTACAAAAGCTGTCATGAGAGACGGCTGTGAAAAGCTCTGGTCAGGATAAGCAGAGTGGACAGTAATTAACTGTGAGAAGCTGCCTTCGCATTCCAGGCTGCAGCATGGCAAATGATTTTGTAAATATTCGCCCTTTGTCATAAGTTCATACATTCGTTTCTCTTGGAACTTACTTAAAATACGTTAGTGAAAAAAACATCAGCTGCATATTTGGATGCTTATGGACATTAAGTAAGGGCTTATTTCCAACCAGAGTTGTACAAACGGCTAGCTTCAAGAAATCACTCTTGGTTTCGACAGTTGTCCATGTTCTAATATTGTGGTAACAAAAATAGTGAATAATTTCTCTTCGTTGTTATCAAATCTAGGGATCCTCAGCTGGGCTGAGATTGGAACAGTTCAGTAATATTTTCCTAAGAGAAATATTCCAGTCAATGTTTTACCAGGAAAAACTAATTATCATCTAGCTGATGAGTTTTGCCTTTCCCAAATTACTTTTGAAAAATATGGTAAGTTTCTTGCCCTTACAGTTTTTCTCCTTTAAAAACCCCCACTTTATTTCTGTTTCTAATTTATCACTAAATAGTAACTAATTTTTAAATAAAACACTCATTTGAGGAATAGCCACTGGGATGTAACACAGAAGGGACTTCATAGGTGGTCTTGAATAATTCTCCAAGTACAATAGCCTTAACGCCACCTAGATTCTCTTCTTATGAGGCAGAGCATGATAAAATTAGAGTCTCATAAATGTCACTGCCCCTATTTATTGTCTTTTTCCTTGAACCAGGGCTGAGCTGGCTAGCATCCATTGTCTCTCAAGCATATGTATTACAGATCAGATGCATTTCATTTCAGAACAAGAATGTGCGTATTATAAAATGTACAAAGTTTACAGTCTAACAAAGCATATAATCTGTTGGCAAAAAACCACTTAGTTTAATAGTGGGCATAGTTTGTAAAGTTTTCTGATGTATGTTAACTAAATTTAATATCCCATAAGTTGATATTCAAATCTTGAAATGAATCCCCAGTGAACACAGCTCTGTTTAATGCTGTCAAAACTAAAAGTTTTAGTATTATGCAAATATATAATCCAAGTATTTCTTATTGACATTATATAGTTAGCCAGATTTTCTTGTTGCTTTCATTTTCCTGGATAGTATCTCAGGAACTTTAAAAAGTAGACTAACTCTTCCAGGTACTCAGGTCACAATCGAACATACTGCCTTTTTAGTGATTAACGTCATTTAGTATATGAACTAAAGAGAGTATTCTTACAAAAATCCAGAGAGAAACCAAGAGACAGCTCTAAGAACAAGGCGAATATGGACAAATTTAGCAGTTAAAAGATTACACAAAAAACTAAGATTAAAACAATTTTTAAAAAGTATGCCTATTAAGTATTCCTATTTACATATAAGACTAACAGGAAATGTGCAAAAATGAAAAGAGCTATGGCTGGTTGGTGAAGAAGTTGAGAGAGATTTGGGCCCCCAAAGCGTGAATATTTAAAACTTCATCCCCTTCCTACAACTACAGTGGCCGCTGCCCGTTCTGGCTCCCAAGGCGGATCCATGCACAGAGGACACAGCTTATCGATGCATACTTTCTATTATTCCAAACATCCAGATACCAATGTGGCTCCAGATACGGGAGACTGGACCACCTGGAGCTACATTACAGGAGTTTTTGCTCAAGTTACCTGCCTCTGGTTCATCTGTGGTTTACTTTATCCAGGCTCTCACTATTGGGGTCCCCATGCTTCCCTGGGCTATTATTTGAACTAGACTTGAAATAGCCCCAGCCCAGCTTTTTCTCCTATGTGAGCCATTTCTAGTAGGTGAAAACACTTGCACATCCTTTGTCCACAAACTCTGGCAGTGCAGCTATGCCCAACACCGTAGCACTTTCTTGGTTCCCTAACTAAACAGTTAGTCACTGGCTTCTTCTCTTCTAGATCTCCCAGACACTTGTCCTGCATATTTCCAAACTGCAAGGAGTATGTAATCAACTCTCTGAGAGGTCTATTTAAAGCCCACTCTCTCTGGACTTGAGGTGAAAAGGGTAACACACTCCATCCTACACATTCAATGTAGAAAAATTAGAAAGCACAGATAAGTAAAATAAAACCATTAAAATTCTTTGTAATCACAACACCTATTGCATAGATACCACTCATTATTAATAACTGTCACAAAAACTTCCACACATTCCTATTAAGTATGTTTACGAGAATGCTTTTTGTTCATACTGTAAAATTATACTATAAGCACACACATTTCATAGTTCAATAAAACATGAGGTACTCTTACAAAGAAATTTAAAAATAAATTCATACTATTTAAATTGAGATTGCTTTTAAGTGGATTCTCTACAAAATTATCTTCTAAAAAGTCTTTTGTTGTTATGTTAGGTAACTGCAAATACAATAAGCTCCTTGTATTGAATTTTAAAATACTTTAGAATACTTTAAGACTTACCCAAAGCAGAGATTCAGACTTTTATGGTGATAATAAAATTTGAGAACATTATAAAACATATGAATATTTAAAGAGATACTCAGGACCAATTAGTATGTGTGTTACAATTGAGGATACAAAGCTACATCACAATTCACAGAGCCTTTCTTCTCCAAATGTACATGAATCAGTAAGAGGAAGAACAAAACAGAAATATTTAGCTGCCCCAAAATAAGTTGTTTTGAGATATCAGTAAAAGTTTTCTTCTGTGATAATATGAAGTTTTTAAGTATTGCATCAAATGCTGGGAAAGTAATCTTACAACTGCAAAATAATTATTAGATGTGGGACAGAGAGAGGTCCTCTGTTCTCTGTGGATGTACTGAGCAGACCCAGAATGCACCTGGCCAACTCCAGCCCTCATTATCTTGAAGACACCTGATATCCCATAACACTGGGTGAGGCTGCCAGCTCCTTGTCCACATTGACTACAAGCCATGTACCCCATTTTATAACTAAAAAGGATTTAAAATTCATGAAGTTTGCTGAAAGCTCAACTGTCACATTCTACTCATTCCAAAGTGTATGGGAAAAAGAGCAGAACAGACGTTTCAACTGAAGCCATTATTGTGCTTGAATAGCCATATTCCATTAAATTGCTAATAACCCTACTAGAAGATGTTGATCACATCAGCCATACAGTTGTATTCCTTCCCATTATACGAACTTGCCCTGTTTCATTCTATGTGGTATTACTTTCTTGTGTCCTTTATTCCAAGGTTGCCCAGAATTCAAAGCACTTATTCAGTTAAGTTTGTAATCCAGTTTAGTATGCTATTAACAGAATTCTTTATAGAAAATCATGGAAAAAGAAATTCAAACTTATTTTTGGGTCAATGACCAATTTTAAGGGAAACACATACTAAACCAGTTTAAAGGAAAAGGTCAAGATCCATGAGGTATTAAGGAAAAAAGAAAAGAAAAAACATTCATTTCCACAATTTTCCAACATTCCTTAAAATAAAAACAAGCCCGAGTATGGAATGGCAAGGTGCTGGTCCCCTGCGCTGTTGGCGGTGAACAATACTGCTATTGATAGGAAGTTAAAGCAAGGGCTTTTCCTCAACACCGGGGAAGTTTTGGCTTCCCTTCCCTTCATTTATTCTGGGGTTCAAAACTGAACCTTATAAATCCTCAGTTAGTCTTGCACAGCAAATAATAATATATAATAGATTAAATGCTTTAAAGTTTGCTTTTCACTACTGTAACTAGTGAACTGTTTCTATTATAAATGGCTTATTAAGCCACTGCTATTAGGGTATTAACTGCTGAAAATATATGAAGCCGATTAGATACCCTCTGGAATCAGGCATTTTTAAAGAACTAATACACTATTTATACTATCTACCTGATGACTCAACTGGTTTATTCCCCATTTAAGGATTAACTGAAAATGTATTATGAAAAAAAAAATAAAGGGAAAAAATGCCTTAACTTTAAAATTATTTCAGTAAACAGGAAGCAATTATTTTTTTGTAATTTTTTTCTGTTCTATTTCCATCTTAGAGCCTTAGGAGAAAGGGTAGGCCTCCTCAAACTCAAGGTGCCAAATGCTTGCCTCTATCCAGTTTTCCAAGGGGGAGAGCTGGAGAAGCTTTTCTTTCCATAGGGCAACTGGTTTGGAATAAGCTGCTAATGTACCCAGAATGATTTTTTTTTCACCAGCAAAATCAACCTGAAGAAAAGTAAAATTCACTTCCTGGATTACCTTATGATTATGAAAATATTTGTGTCTGTCTATCTTTTTAGAGTGACCAAGATTAGGTGAAATGAAATGGTTTTTCCTGTAGCTTGCTCTCTGAAATACCTTAGTGAGAGCACATAAAAACCAACTCTAAATCATGCATAGCAGAGAGGAAGTAAATGTTAAAGCAACAACACGATTCAACAAAAATAAAAATGAGTAATAGCCTCAATATAAAAAGCTGTGAAATTACAGTAATTTTACAATCCATCAGAAACAGCAAAACACATCATTACTTTAACAAGTATTAATTGATCACCTAATACATGTCAAAGCTAGATACAGATGTATGTATAGTAAATTTATGGACTGGAGAATTAAATGAAAAGAAACTAGCACAGGATATTTAGCTAATGGAATCATTAAGTGTAAAAATCGGAAGAAATCTTCGTGGTCACATAGCTCAGGAGACCAAGTCCCACTAGGTGTAAGCAACTTTCCCCAGTCATGGGCCAGAGGAAGGATTACAAGTCCCCTTATTTACAGTATAACAAGACTCCTGATGAACTGGAAATGTTTTCGAGAGGAAAAGCCAATGATAAGACTACTAATTTGAGAATAATTCCTATTAATTATGCATGCATACATATTTAAATAATCTTCTATACTGCAAGCACAAGATTACCAGATTTCATTTGGAGTTTTCATATTGGCTGGGATTTTATGTTTTCATGGCATCAACTGAGGAGCCATCTGCCATATGACCAAACCCAAAGGCCACAGAATAAATGTTGTTTGGTGCTAGAAGACAAGAGTGGAGACCATGGTCCTCCGTGAAATTATGCAGGCAGATACATTTGTAGAGTTTCCACACAATTAAGAGTTAATGGTCCACACATTTTTCAACTACTATTGACAAGGAAAATTTAAAAATCAATTTACAATGTCTGTCAGGTTTTCCCTAAAAGATTGTGTCAGGAAGCAAAACCTCTGTCTCTTTCTCTCTCACACACATAAACACACACACACAATACACATACACACATACTCAGTAAGACTTCTGAGTAATCCATTTGAGGATTGAAGATTTGGCTTCCCAATTAAGTTGACAGCCTCTCTTCATTACTATTTGAAGGTGACCCACCTGAAGAATTGGAAAATACGTTGTATGAACTGTGACACAGTTTTTGTATTTGCTCTCTCATTTCTGACAGCAGAACACATTGAAAATGTATCAGAGAGAGCATAAAACACGTCACACACATAAAGTTTTCAGCATGAATACGAGGTAATAAAGTAATTAGACTGATTTTTAGAAGTGACGTATTGGACTCCATCCCTTATTTCAACCGTATTTTTCACATTGCTGTTTACAAAGGATGTAAGTGAAAGATAACTTTGTTCAGTACACATGGATGGGTGTCAAATTGTGAAAATCAGAAAGGAATGAGAGAAGTTAATGATGGTGAGTGGGATCTCTCCTGGTAAAGGCAAAGCAACAGAGCAAGTGTGAGCGACTATGAAGAGGTCATTTTGTACCTTCTCTTCTCCTCCTCATAGTTTCTCCCCAAGCTAAGATTATGTATGCTAGGATATATTCTATGATAGCCTGGAGATAGAATTCTAGGTTGATAGGTCTTTTCTTTTGTCTTTTTTTTTTTTTTTTAGCACTTTTAAAGATTGCCATTCCAATATCTTCTGGCCTGCACCGTTTCTAATGAGAATTCTATTGTCAGTCTAATCTTTGTTCCTCTGAGTTTTTTCCTCTGAGTGCTTTTAAGATTTTTCCCTTTATCACTTGTTTTCAGTTATAAGCATATCTTATTTTATGCGTTTTGCTTTATTGTGATTCACAATTTGTTTTTACAAATTGAACGTTTGTGGCAACCCTGTATCAAGCTTATTGGCACCATTTTTCCAACGGCATGTTCTCATTTTGTGTCTCTGTGTCACATTTTGATAATTCTTGCAATATTTCAAACTTATGCCCATATAAGACAGCAAACTTAATCAATAAATGTCATGTGTGTTCTGACCGCCCCACCAACCAGCCATTTTCCCCATCTCTCTCCTTTTCTGGGCCTCTCTAATCCCTGAGACTCAACAATATTGAAATAAGGCCAATTAATATCCTTAGAACAGCCTCTAAGTGTTGAAGTGAAAGGAAGAGTCACACAAGTATCTTACTTTAAATCATAAAGCTAAAAATAATTAAGCTTAGTGACTTGAAAAGTGGAGATGTTGAAAGTGGAAACAGGCTGAAACCTAGGCCTCTTGTACCAAACAATTGGCCAAGTTGGAAATGCAAAGAAAAAGTTCTTGAAGAAAATTAAAAGTGCTACTCTAGTAAACATAAATGATAAGAAAGCAAAACAGCCTTATTGCTGTTACAGAGAAAGTCTGAGTGGTCTGGATGGATGACCAAATCAGCTACAACATTCCTTTAATCCAAAACCTAATCCAGAGCAAGGCCCTAACTCTCTTCAATTCTAAGAAGGCTGAGAAAGGCAAGGAAGCTGCAGAAGAAAAATGTGAAGCTAACAGAGGTTGGTTCATGAGGTTTAAGGAAAGAAGCCATCTCCATAATATGAACGTACAAGGTGAAACAGGAAGTACTGCTGTAGAAACTGCAGCAAAAGTTGTATCCAGAAGATCTAGTTAAGATAGTTGATGTAGGCGGCTACACTAAACAAAAGACTTTAAATGTAGATGAAGTAACCTTCCATTGAAGAAGATGCCATCTAGAATTTCCATAACTAGAGAAGAGAAGTCAATGCCTGGCTCTAAAGCTTCAAATGACAGGCTCTCTTGTTAGGGGTTAATGCAGTTGGTAACTTTAAGTAGAAGCCAATGTTCATTTACCATTTTGAAAATCCTTAGACCCTTAAGAATTACACTAAATCCAAAGATTCCTTTCAAAACATTACTGCTCATTGACAATGCACGTGGTCACCCATGAGCTCTGAATGTATGAGAAGATTAATGTTGTTTTCATGCCTGATAATACAACATCCATTCTGCAGCCCATAAATCAAGGAGTAATTTCAACATTCAAGTCTTATTATTGAAGAAATACATTTCGTAGGACTATAGCTGCCATAGATAGTGATTCCTCTGACGAATCTTGGCAAAGTAAACCAAAAACCTTTTGGAATGGATTTACCATTCTAGATGCCATTAAGAACATCTGTGATTCATGGGAGGAGGTTAAAATATTAACATTAACAGGAGTCTGGAAAAAGTCTATTCCAACCCTCATGAATGACTTTCAGGGGTTCAAGACTTCAGTACTTCAGTAGAGGAAGTCACTGCAGATGTGGTAAACTAGAATTAGAAATGGAGCTTGAAGTTGTGACTGAATTATTGCAATCTCATGATGAAACTTTAACAGAGGAAGAGTTGTTCTTATAGATAAGCAAAGAAAGTGGTTTCTTAAAATGGAATCTACTTTTGGTGAAGATGCTGTGAACATCTTCAACTAAGGATTGAATAACTGAGGATTCATAATATTCCATAAACTTAGTTGATGAAGCAGTGGCAGGGTTTGAAAGGATCGGCTCCAATTTTGAAAGATGTTCTACTGTGGGTAAAATTCTACTAAACAGCATTGCATGCTCCAGAGAAATGTTTCATAAAAGGAAGAGTTAGTCGATGCGGAAAACAACATTGTCTTATTTTGAGAAATTGCCACAGCCACCCCAACCTTTAGCAACTACCACTCTGATCAGGCAGCAGCCAACAACATCCAGGCGAGACCCTCCACCAGCAAAAAGATTATGACTCACTGAAGGCTCAGATGATTGTTAGCATATTTTAATAATAAAGTATTTTTTAAATTGAGGTATGTACATTGTTTTTTTAGACTTAATGCTATTGTACACGTACTAGACTGCAGTACAGTACATACCTAACTTCTAAATGCACTGGGAACCAAAAAGTTTGTGTGACTACCTTCATTGTAATATTTGCTTTTTGTGGTGGTCTGGAACTGAGCCTGCAATATCTCTGAGGTATGCCTATATTTGATTATGATTTATAAAGATTCTGGTATAAAAGTAGCGGTTTCCCGTCACTACTAAGGCATGGCTTTTCTGAGGCTCTACTCAAAGCCCTGTGTATTATAAGGTCTCTCCATTCCGGCTTGTGGGAGTATGAACTATTCTCATCCCTGCGTGAGTTCTGGGAAACTGACCTATTTTCTGAGAGTTCTGTCTCCAGCCTTGGGTAGTTCCTCTTACATATTCACAGACAAATACCCACCAAAGACTTAAGTAACAATTCTGCAGATCTCCAGAATGCTCTCTCTGTGCAGTCCCTCATCTCCAGGGTCTGCCCTGCAAATTCTACCATCACACTCTGATCTCTGTCCTCTCTACTGGGCAAGACGGCTGGGCTGTTCTGTTCTCCTTCCTTCTGCTGTAGGCTGGAAACTGCCTCAGGCAATGAGCTGGGGAAATTGTACATCTCACTTCATTTGTTTCCCTTCCCTCAGGGATCACAGTCCTAAACTTCCTGTGTGCACTGTCTGAAAACTGTTTTTTCATACAGTTGGTCCAGTTTTATAATTGTTTATAGCAAAAGGAAAATTCCTGTAGCAGTTCATCTTTCATGGATGGAAGTGGGAGGCTCATGACCACACACTTAAACATTGTTACTTTGCTTCCCTGACAACCTCTGTGACAACATTATACAATTTCCCATAACTCAAGTGACTGGTTTTTTCTCATTAAAACAAGGAGGAACAACATTTTCCCCTTTAACAAATAAATGGATGGTCTAGAAATTACCTCTGTAAAAACAAAGGTAGTGATTATTGATGATCTGGGTGATGCTGGCATGAGTGGGAACTGACAGTGAGTATGATAAAACTCTTCCAGGATTTACTGAAATGTTACTTAAAATGCTATGCTCTGATATGGCTGTTAACTCTAATAGACCCTGGAGACTAATTAAGGAGACCATTTATATCCATACAGCAGTCCATCTCTGGGCTTCGAGAGATGGACCTTATAGCAAGATGATTAAGAAGCAAATTTAATCATTATATTAAAATTAACAGAGACCCAGAAGCACTATTAATAATCACTGCTGATTCTTTTCCTCTTCTCTGCAATATCTATTTAAGTTCCTGAATAAGACAGCCTTGGCCTGTGACAGTACCTTTGCTGAGGACTCAGCCACAGGCACAGAGTAAAGTAGCTGGAAGCACAGACATAGTTACAGCCAGGGAGCTTTTCTAACTTGAAGCAAAAACAAATTCAGAATGGCTTGGGGAAAAACAATCCATTTAAACCTGGTAAAGAAATCTAGGATTATCTCAGAGGAAAATAAAGGATTAGTAAAACAGGTACTAAAATACAGCTTAATGATCATGTTCTTTAATAATTTGCTTTTAGGAGAGCTATCTCATTTTAACACATACTTTAAAAGAATATTATCAAGTTGGAAAATACGCAGCCTCTTCCTCAAATAATTTTGCCACTATGCAACCTGTATGTTGGACCACAAGGCCTTAACCAAGGCACAACCTCTTATCTGGGCAGTTTACTCTGCAGTCAAGCCAGCCTGGCCAGGCCCTAGGAGAGTAGTTGAGTTCACAGACATTGGAATTAGGCAGATCTCATTTTGAGTACAGAATCTACCACTTCCTTACTGGTGGTATGACCTTGAACATAACTCAACTTTGAACTTTCGGGTCCTTGTAAAGTGGAGATTATAACAGTGACTATCTCATAGGGTTGCAATGATAATTAAATGAAATAATGCATGTAAAAGTCTTAGTACAAAGCCCGACACATAGTGAGCCCTCCATTTTAGCTGTTGTTACTATTAAGATTACTACTATTAAGAAAAAGTAAGCCTGGTGAGGTGGCTCATGCCTGTTATCCTAGCACTCTGGGAGGCCTAGGTGGGAGGATCCCTTGAGTCCAGGAGTTTGAGGTTGCAGTGAGCTATGATGATGCCACTGCACTCTAGCCCAGATGACAGAGCAAGACCCTGTCTTAAAAAAAAAAGTAGTTTTTAACCTCACAAAGTTGTTGTGATGAATAAAATGATCTGTAGAAAGCACTTAGCATGGTGCCCTCCTCAGTAAATGTTCATTAAATATTATTTACTTGCTATCTATTAAATTTTAGTCTGAGAGTCTAGACAATCCATACAAAAAACTGAGAACACTGACTTTGTGCCACATCCATCACTACTGATTTATTCATCCATGCTTATTCCTCTGCTATAGACAGCACATGTGTGCTGAGTGGCTGATGCTGTTTCAGAGCCTGTGCTCAATGCTTTAGTTACTCAGTTGAAGCCCTCTTGTCACGACTGGCTTCATTACAGACTGTGAGCTCCGCGAGGGTAGAATCTCTATTTTCAAGTTCACAGTTACGTCATCATGTAATGTATAGGGCCTGGCATGACACCTACCAAACAGGAGATGCAAACAGTTTTTGTGGAATCAATAAGTAAGGGATGAATGAATGATATGACACAAGAATGATTATGACGAACTGCTTGACCTCAGAGTACTCATGTTTGAGCTGAAGTTGGAATTAGCTCCCAAAAAGGGAATGGAAACAGGGATGGTTAAGGGAGGGAATTTCAGGCAGTGGAATCACCATTAGCAAAATACCAAAAATTTCTATTACAGTTATGCTAATTTAATGATAATAGCAAAAGAATGTGTAATCAAATCTGACATTTCTAGAAGTCCTCTTCTAACAACAACAACAACAAAACCACAGAAGCACCTTTATTAGTATCTGTCATAGGAAAAGAAACTCCAGTCAATTTTATATCTGAAGTCAAAGGGCAGAAAGGAAATGTGCTGTCACATATTCTTCTGTTAGGTCAAGCCCAATCCTGTTCCAGTGTCCTTACCCTATTTGCTGGTGGTTAGGGATGTCAATCACCACCCCCTCCTCTCCTCCACCTTTTGGCTAATTAGGAGGAGACACGACAGATGAGGGTCAGATATCAGCTTTGTCCAGGGTGCCCTGGTAACGGCCAAACTGGAGAACTGGCAAGGTCTCCTACCTTCCAGTTAGAACTGAACACAGCCTGATCTGCAAGCTCTGCAAATCTGATTTAAAACCCAACCACCATCCTCTACTTCACCCAACTGTCCCAAGACATTCCACAGGGCAACAGGAAACAGAAGGCCAGGGCAGGCTCTGCTGAGCAAAGAAAAAAGTGGAATCTGTTTCCTACTTTTGAGGCAAAGTGACCTGCCAATCCATCAGAAGTACGGCTGACCAACAATATTAGCCACCTCCTCCTGTGGATCAAAGGACCAGAATGGTTCATCGCAATGGTCTCCTTCTTTAAGGAAACATGAGGAAAAGAAATAAAGGGTTCCTGCCTCCCACACCATGTGCAACTATTTATTTAGGAGAGAGAAGAAAGAGAAAAGATGCAGGAAGAATAAAAGATTGTCGGTATATTCTGGCTTCATTTGAACTTGTCTCTTATTGATCCTATACTGCTTTTGGATGAAACAGATGCTTGTTCCTCTGCTATAGATAGCAGAAAGCCAAATGTTCTTTATACAGACATGATTTCTTTTACCACTGTGGTGTAAAAAGAAATATATTTGGTCTTTGCATCTGGTTCCTGGCACAAAGGTCCTAAAACCCTTGGAATTTCCTAAGTGACAAGAGAGTCTTTTGTTATTCATAGCAAGACCCTTTCCAGCACACCTGAGTTTATGCTGATGGGGTGACAGTGTGGGGTCCCTAGATAGCTTTAGAATGAGGCTGGTCACCAGAAAGACTAAGTGATTACAGGGTTAGAACTTCCAGCCTCATCCACTGACCTCCAAGTGTGTGTGTGGGGGAGGGGGCAACACTTGAGATTAAACGCTATAAAAACTCTTGAACAACAAGATTTGATAAGCTGGTTGGTGAACACACAGAGGTGCTGGGATAGTGGTGTGCCCAGAGAGGGCATGGAAATGCCACGCCCACCCCCAAACCTCTCCCTGTGCATCTCTCCCATCTGGCATCTCTCCCATCTGGCTGTTCCTGTGTTGCATCCTTTACAAGGAACTGGTGAATGTCAGTAAAGTGTTTCCCTGAGTTCTGCGAGCCATTCCAGCCAATAATCAAACATAAGGTGGGGACTGTAGGGCTCCCTGATTTATGGCCGGTCGATCAGAAGTACGAGAGGCCCAGACTGGCATCTGAAGTGGGGGCAGTCTTGTGGGACTGAGCCCTTAACTTACCAGATCTGATGCTAAGTCCAGGTGGACAGTGTCAGAATTGAATTGAATTGTAGGACACACAGCTGGGGTCAGAGAACTGGTCAGTGTGGAAATTAACCCACACATCTGATGTCAGAAGTGTTCTCTGTGAGAGTGTAGAAAAACAGTGTTTTTGTCAGAATCTCTAACTAGAAATGGAGTGAGTCGAACTCACTAGCTGATAATGACCAAAAATAAAAAAAGGGATCAAAGTTGTTTTATTACTTACTTGTCATACAAGTAATAATCTGGGGAAAACTAAATTATTTAGTTGTCTGAGTGTGCATTTCTCAATCACTTCATCTTGGAGACAACATAAGGCAGCAACATTGTCCAAGCTGAAGTTCAACAGATGTGTTATTGAGATTTTATTTTGGTCATGGGGAGTCCAAAAATAACTCAGTTTTTTTTTTTGAGATTGCATCTATGTCAGCCCTGTCACAAGAATATAACTGTAGGGCTTTAAAGGCACACTTTTTTTTTTTTCGGCCTATGTGCCTATTAATTATAGGTGGCATTGTTTATGGACTAAACTCCTGCACTAGGTCCCAACAGACCAGACTAAAAATCAAAATGAAGCCACCCATACTAACGTTCTACATCATCAAACTGAAACTAAGTTGTTATCTGACCTTCCAAGTAATCTGCAGAGAGTTAACAGCTGATTTACCAGATCGGTCTTCAATTGGGCATAATAATGAAATTCTCTGTTTTCATCCTTACAACAAAAAGTAACCTGAAGTAACCTGATGTTAGCCAATCAGTTATCTTTCTATCACTCTGTCACCCTGTCCCTAGCTTACAAGGAAAGTAAATTGGAAATGACCGATCTACTTTTCGTTCTCTCTTTCTGCTTTCCTTAGCCCTTTCTATCTATAAAACCAACCCTCTTTGCTCAACTGACTGGGATACTTATTCTATTTTATGGAATGAAGTGTTGCAGGCCAGTTTCAATCTTCAACTGGAATAATAATGAAGCGCCCTCATTTTAATTCTTACAACAAAACGTAACCTGGGCCAGGCACAGTGGGTCACACTTATAATCCTAGCACTCTTGGGAGGCCAAGGCGGGAGAATCGCTTGAAGCCAGGAGGATCACTTGAGACTAGCCTTAGCAAGAACGAGACCCCCTGCCTGTACTAAAAATAGAAAAAATTAGCTAGGCATGGTGGTGTGTACCTGTAGTACCAACTACTCAGGAGGCTGAGGCAGCAGGATCTCTGAGCCCAGGAGTCTGCGGTTTCAGTGAACTATGATGACGCCACTGCTCTCCAGCCAGGGTGACAGAGCAAGACTCTGTCTCAAAAAAAAAAAAAAGCTGAAGTAACCTGATGTTAACCAAACAGTTATCTTTCTGTTGTTCTGTCTCCCTGTGCTCCCTGTGCCTGGCTTGCAACGAAAGTAACTTTGAAATGGCCAATCCACGTTTTTGTTCTTTGTTTCGGCTTTCTTTAGCCCTTTCTGTCTGTAAAACCAACTCCTTCTGCTGAACTCACTGGCATATTTATTTTATAAATGAAATGTTGTCTAATTCTAGAGTCACAATAAGTCCAATTGAGATCTTTAAGCTAAATTTGTTGTAATTTTGTCCTGTGACATGCCCAAATGGGTTCAAAGACTTTTTTCCCTCTTTGGAGAATCTTGGCCTTGTTTTGCTGTATCTCAGCCATTTCTTCAGCAATAAATCTTGAGCTCATTGGCACTATTTATCAAAAACAACCAGGGAGCATTGCCTGAAGAACCCAGTCTACTCTTCTAGAAATTCTAAAATGTACACCTGAATTAAAAGAGTTTACCTTTTGTAACAATGAATTAAGTGAGTTGTAGCTACAGTAAAAATGTGGTAGATGATGTATTTACATCATCACATGCTATCTCTATGGGGTTCCCAGGAAGAAATTCCTGTCTGAGCGTAGTAGCAAGCACATTTTTACTTCTCAGTAACAGATTTGTTCTTATCTTTGGGTCTTCATAGGCTAAAATGCCTACTGGTTCATCTCTTTATGCTGGCTCCTTTTCACTCAGGAAAGCTTAGAGTAGAATTTATGACCATCTCTAACTATGTAGATCATGCATGTCATTAACTGAGTTCCTGGCACCACCTGATGGTAATTATTTTTATTTTATTCCTGTACCCATCTTTTGACTGATTGTATATATCCTTCTAGGCTGTCTTATATACCTTCTGCAGCATGATGGTGCATAAATGAAAACCATAAAAATGTAAGCAGAGATATGATCTATGCCCACAATGTGATTACCTTGTTCAAAGACATGGTAGACAACTGTCTGAGGTTCCTAAAACTTTATCTAAATAATACCAGGACATAAGGCTAAAAAGTGAACACTTCTAAGTACATTAGACTAACACTCTCTTTTGTCATTAAAAGACGGTTTTCATGCTTTGCAGAAACAGCTGTTCAGTACTTAAGAGTTGCTGCGATAATATACTGTGTTGACATAGCTTAATAATAAAATTACAGAAATCTATCCTTTTCTAAGAGCCTGCAGCTCCAAAGAAAAAAGGGGGCTTCTATGAAAACTAGAAATTCATAAAAAGATCTTCCATTAATGAAATCTTTTTACCTGGATTTATTTACATTCTGGGAGCAGTGGCGAATGAGTAAATAAATCAGATAAAGAAAGACAGCTCAAATAGAACATAAAGAATAGCATGGTTAATATTTACTCTGAGGAAAAAGAGTTGCAATGAGAATGAAATTTAATCTTACCCTGAATTTTAAGAGAAGCAGCTTTTAAGCTATTTTTAAATTCCTATCATTCAATTATACAATCAGATATTCAGTTATATGTAAATTTTTTTAAAAAGAAGCACTATTACTATTTTACTTGAAAGAAAACATTTTCATAAACTGTTTTGCATGCAGTTCTTTTTTGATGTGTCCTGAAACTATAGTCTTTTAAAAAATCCACCTCTTGTTTCTCTCTTCTAGCCAGGATCTAAGGGTGAATTTTTTTCTTCAGAGTCTTTCAATGTAAATAGGACTACTTCTCAAATTATTTTTATAGACAAAATATTTTTACAAGACAGGATGTATGAATCTACCACAATATTAGCCTCAGATTAATTTGATCTTCAGAAATCTATAATTTCAGTTACAAATACTAAGATATAAAAGCACTTTATGGGTTTTCTGGTAAATACAGCTGATGAAAGTTTCACTTTTGGAAAACACAACTAACTAATAAAAATCTTCTCAGAATTCTCCATTTTGCTCCAAATATTAGTTTAACCTCAGCAGATACCTGTTCTCTTAAGAAAGCTGGGTAAGCACTGGTGGAGGAGTGTCTGTTCCAAGTGATAAGAAGGGATCTGTGTGTGTTGGCCGTGGACCGCGACCCTCCCTGAGGGGCTGCTAGTGTTTGATCTGGTGAGTAACGATAGCAAGTTTGAGGGAATTTTTCCCTTGGACATGTGAACTCCTAGATTTACCAAATAGCATTTTAGGGGAAAAAAAAGTAAAACAAAATAGAATAGTTAGATCCAAGAAAAACCTGAGAAAAACCATTCAAAACGTGCGAGACACACTGTACTTAAAATGTACTCAAAGGCTCGTTTCTGTAAGGGCTGCCTAAACATCCCTGAGCTCTACTCTTCAGGAATCTTATTTCCAGGCACAATGTCCTGGAGCATTTGCAATTTTTCAGTTGGAACTCTCAGCTCTTTCCTTTAAAAATAGTCTAGCGTCAGAAACTGAAATACTGATCTATTTTTCAACCCCCAAGTTGCTCCTCAGTCAATATAACATCGAATATTTCTGAGCAAAGGATTCTCAAGGCTGGATGGAGTTTAATAATTTAGGCAAGCCCTAAACTTATTAAGGGGAAAGTAAGTTATTCACAAAAGAAAAAATGTCTATGCTTAGTTGGAAAATGATCTATTTTTCCCCCTAATGTTGAATTATGTACTCAATCAGTTCAAATTTTATTTTAGACCACTAATCTGTAATTTAACATAGATGTTAAAATAAATGGATGTTTCAGTCTATTTTATGTCAAGTCATTTACTAAAAAAAAAATTAAAATATAATTTCCCTTGTGTGATTATTTATAAATGGATACATATTGTACTCTTGGCAAAATTTAATTGTTACATTTTAACAATGTAATTGCTAACAGTAGAACACATTAATACAAAGCAATTTCTATATCTTAAATCATAACTATATTCTTCCTTCTGCCACTTTTAATAGGATAAGAAATCTTCCCATAACTAATTTTTAACAAGTTTCTAGAATATATTTAAGCCCACACAAAAGACAAAAAAGGTTTGTGGAATTTTCCTTAAAGAACTACATAATATATTTCACAAATAAAGCTAATCAGAAAAATGCAGATCAACATTACAATTCACAAGTGTTTGAGTATTCCATGACCTTCGTTTTTAGAATCCTCTTCTTAGAGGATGCCACCAGTTAATAATGACCCATCATACGTGAAACTTACGCCCATAGGACTGCAGGTGACAAACCCTGAAAGACCACATTCTATATAAGGTGCTGCTAAGCTTCATTTGTCCTTACCATAGCTGACTGCCACCAAACTGCCATCCACAACTCCTTTAGGGAAGCAGTTCCTCCGCAATCTTTTCAACAGATTCCCTGTTTTAACATCCACCTGTGTTACTGAAGAACAGTCTGACCTGGATTGAGCCATGGAGCAAATAATAACACTAACTGCAACTCCAGACAAAAAAAATAGGAGTTAATTTTCCAGACTCTTGTGGGAATACAGAGCTTGTCTGCTGAAACTGAATCCAAGAGTTCAACGATATTGTAGACTCAAGTATTTCTTTATATTCCACATAATGGCTTTTCCGTTCTTGGTGTTTTATAACACACTTCTGAGCCATGATTTAGAAAGTGAGGGAAATTCTCTCTCCCTCATTCTGTCTCTCTCTGTCTCTCTCAAGTTGCGTGTGTAAAGGTTACAATTACAAAGTGAAACTCTTAACAGAAAGCCACAGGAGTTGTTCTATGTAGTATTCTCATTGAAACCGACCACTGCAACTTAAGTCAGTTTATGCCAATTTTATTTTGAGGGAACACTATTTCTTTAGGCATTAAACCTAAACCTCTTTCCTTTGGGTTTTGTTTTGCTTCATTTTTGCCAGAGAATGACCAACTCTACAATCTGCCCTAGGAGAGCCTGAGTATTCCAACCTCACTGTGTCATTTCCTCTCCTGTTTTATCTTCTCTCTCAAAAAGGGTAGACATGTTCTTTGGCTGATGTCACTGTTCAGTTGTATGAGGCCTTACCTTTTTTATGGAGGGCCACCAGCTTCTCTATCAGTTCTATTTATAGCTGCCACTTCATACTACTGTATTCTGAGAGTAGACATGCTGGCAATTCTCTTCAGTCTAATTCAGTAGATAGGCCAAATGGGTTTGATTCTGTTGGGTCTACAATCTAACATAACAAAGATTACCTAAAAGAAATAGGGTTTAAACTGTATCTGAGATTACAGAGAGAAGTAGCCAAACACCTGAGGAAAAGACCTTGTTTTCGCCTGCTTTAAAAAACTTACTGTAAAAACACTGTACTTGGTTCCATAAAGGGCGTGCAGCATGAGGTTGTTAGTACAGACACGGAGATATTTCCTCTAAACAAACACAGGTGTCAGGAAGCTTACGTGCATAAACTGGGTCACTCCTTATTTTTCTGTAAGCTTAAAGTCTTAAACAGTAATGTTCTGGATCAACAGCAGCAGGGTCTGTACCAAGGTAAGTTCCATTCCCTGCTCTGCATTTGGCTGGGAAAATGCTTGGTCCTTGGCTGGATATAAAGTGCCCTAAGGAAGCTCTATCTTATAGCAGTGAACAGTAAACTGGAGATGGCACATAGGAACAGAAGTCTTCAGAGAAGGTGGAGTCCTCTGTAAGAAAAAGAGGACCTCAGAGAGACAGGGGAGGCAAAGACCCAAGAATCACAAATGTTTTGCTTCTCTGCAAGATAGAAGGCCAAGGTGCAAGACTCCTCAATGTCCTCTTACTCCAAAGCATCCCACATGAATGTTCTCACTCACTCACCTGAATACATCTCTGTGACATCAGAAGTAACACAAAACATTATGTTGCCAACTTAAACAGGATTTGATTGTGAGTATTTAAGAGCATACTGATATTTACTGATATTAGCTTCCAACAGAGTTATGAACAGAGTTTAGAGAAGTTGAGAACTGACATTTATCCAGGCCCCACTATGTTGCCAGGGCTACCATGTTTTCTCACTTGAATGCCATGACTACCTGGGGTGGTGGGCGTGACTGTGTTTACTTTACAGATGTGGAGTAACTTGTTCAAGGCCATACCATCCAGAACAGGGAGCGGCCAGGCCTGTCCCACTCCAAAAACCACATCTATCTCAAAAGCTTCTTTTAGAATATTTGATACAGTCCTCATGACGGATTTGTGAAATAGAATTTTATCTTGAGAAACTAAGGAATGGAGAAGAGAAGCTTTCCTCACTATTAGATCTGAATTCGATAAACTTAAAAATACCTTGTTTTTAAGTTGTTACACTTGGCCTCTTTTTCTTTTTAAATTTGTGGTCCAAATTACTCCTTTCCTCTCACCAGAATGAAATATTAACCTCTATAATAAATTATGAATTCTTGACGATGTAAAATCATCACCAAGTCCAAAAAGGACATAAATAAAACTATTACATATTTTAAAATTTGAAATATTCAGGAATGAACATTTCACTTATAAAATAGTGGTCCCCCAATTTTTTTGTACCAGGGACTGGTTTCATGGAATACAATTTTTCCACCGGCTGAGGGTGGGGATAGTTTTGGGATAATTCAAGCGTATCACATTTATTGTGCAGTCAAACCCCTCTGCTAATGACAATCTGTATTTGCAGCCACTCCCCAGCGCTGGCATCACCACCTCAGCTACACCACCTCAGACCATCAGACATTAGATTCTCATAGTACCGTGCAACCTAGATCCCTCGAGTGCGCAGTTTGCAGTAGGGTTCATGCTGCTATGAGACTCTAACGCTGCAGTTGATCTGACGGGAGGTGGAGCTTATGCAGTGATACCAGCATTGGGGAGCGGCTGTAAATAAGAGGAAGCTTTGCTGCCAGCCTGCCGCTCGCCTCCTGCTGTGTGGTACTATCCCGTGGGCCAGGGTTTGGGGACCGCATTTATAGAAGATAATATACTTTATTTTAAACATTTTATTTATTTTTAATTGACAAATAAAAATTGTTTATGGTATACATTATGTTTTTGAACTATGTATATGCTATGGAGTGGTTAAATCAAGCTAATTAACATATGAATTATCTCACATTTATCATTTATTTGTGGTAAGAATACTTACAATCTACTCTTAGCAATTTCCAAGTATAAAATACATTCTCATTAACTATAGGGAACAGAATATACTTTAAACATTCATAAAGAGCAAGCTGAAAATAAATTACATTCCTTTTTTATGGTACTTCTTAATTTTTATATTTAAAAAACATATCAAAGTTTTAAAATAATGTGCTAAATTACAAAGAAGGTCTCTATGACTCAGAGAAACAAGGAAAATTAGAGCATATTTAATAAAACTTAAAGAAAACCTTCATTTGAAATACACAAGAATAAACACACATTAAAAGAATTTAGGCCTTGCTAGTTGAGTTTTTGTTTTAGTGTCTGTGTCCACTTTTAAACGTTTCCATTTCCTCCACACATGTATTTCTGAAGAGTTATGAACAGGAAGTTTTCTCACGTATTTTCCCAAGTAGAAAGTCCTCCAGCTGCACATAGACCTTCTCATTGCCCCAGTATTAAAGTTCTGGGCAAAGTTTTAATTACTAATTTAGGAAAGATGAGACATTTTAAAATTTAATACATTTTGCCCTTTTTACAGACCATGTAGAATAAAGCCTTGGTATGCTTGAAAAATCTCTTAGCAACTGAAAGTGGAGCCAGCCAACAATGGATGATTCATTGATTCAGCCTGCGTGTGCAGGCATGCCTGCCAAAAGGTCTGAATACACTCGCATTGCTAGACACTATGGTAAAATGTACCCTGACCTCTTTCAAAACTCTATCAGAGCGGAAAGTTAAACTTGCAGCTTTCCAGCAATTTGCTGGCATCTGGAAACACGCTTGAATTATATCTTTTATAACAATCAATAGACTTTCTTAGATTATCATTTTCACCTAATTAGACAATGGTGTCTACTAATTGGAGATTTCCAAGGGGAGGCCACTGTGTCTTTAAGCACTACAAATAATGGATGCCCATTTAATTTAAATCTGAAAGGAGGCTTTTTTGAAATCGGAAACTGAAAGAACTGATTGTTGCATTTTTTTTTTATAATATTGACCCAACGATTATGAAAGGTTACCCTAAACAATAATTTGTGCATTTAAAATTGGTAAACATTATGTAACAAATAGCTAGTGTCTGTCAGGACATGTGCATAATGTGGAGATTATACTGGGACATCCTATCTTTATATCTTTATATTTATATAAAATTCAAAAGAGTTTGGCTCTTTTCTTTACATCTGTCATTTGTCTCCTCCAACATCCTTTTAGGGGCAAGTATTACTTCTCTTGCTTTAGAACTGGAAGACCATGCACATGAATTTTAAATTGCTGGCTTGAGCTCACAGCTCTTCGAAGGCAAGCCTGGGTTCACAATATGGATTTTTTAGTTTACAATTGGGTATGAGATCCATTGCACTACTTCACCATTCACAACTTCAGCGCCTATGATAAAAATAATTCACGAAACCAAATCCTTCTTTCCCAGAGTTAGACCAAGACATACTTCCCAATTTCTTTTGCCCTTGACAAATGTAAGCACAGAGCAAGGGATTTTCTGCCTTGAAATAGCTATGCTTTCTGCTTTAGTCTGCTTTACTTCCTCCTCATCTTTCTCTCCTCCCTCCTTTTTTTTTTTTTTTTTTGGTGGTAAAATACTCAAACAAGGATTAACTGGAAGATACCCCCTCTACTCCTAGTCTTTCTCCCAGAGGTAACCACTGTTATCGATTTTGGAATTTAGGGTATTCCCTTTCATACTGTTTTCTGGGCATTTACATGATTATATGAATATGTATAAAATATATAATTTTGATTTGTTTTTTTCCCCGTTTAATAGACTGCCGCATATTGTTCTATAACTTACTTTATAAAATAAAGAAGTTCTTGGAAATCTTTCCTTATCTGTATATAAAAATCTACTTCATTTTCAAAGTTGCTAAAAAGTATTTCATAGTGTGTATTTACTTTCTGAAATGGGGCAAACTACACACATCCACTAAAAATATAGCTCTTCCTCCGGCATAAACTAGATGGACAAATAGAACAAAAAGTGTATGGAAATGTATAAAAGAGTGAGGACATTTAGTTTAACTTTTTACTTACTTCACTGATGACAAGTCTATGTCAGCAGCAGAAGCAATGAGTGGGCTCATTGTTACGTGGGACAGTAAAATCTGAGTAGTAAGGTAGAAAGGATGGGGATCCTGCAAGACAGGGTGATGTCAGCTTGGGGGATGCCAGCAGGAGTAGAGAGCTGCATGGGTCACAGGTGAACAGAACGCATGCGGTCCCTGCCCTCATGGAGCTAACCGTGTAACGACCCTCCGACTTCACCTCCTCCCCACTCTCACAGTTACTCTTAGTCCAGACTCTCAGCATTTCTGGCTTGAACTACTGCAGGAGCCCCTAAGTGGTTTCCCTGAGTCCAGCAGTTTGAATTTCTAATTTATAGCAGAGATATCCCCACAGAGCAAGATCTGATCACGTCACTGCCCAGATGAAACATCTTCACTATTTTCCCTTAAACTACAACACAGGACAAGGTATAATCGTCGCAGCCTGGCATTCACAGCCTAACCTCCCAATTTCTCTACTGTTGCTTTAAGTTCTTGTCACGTCAAACTTCCTACTGTTCCAGCCACATCTCTATGCTTTTGCACATGCTGCCTAAAATATCCTTCACCTTTCTCCACCTGGAAATCCTAGTTATCATTCTAGACCCAGCTTAAACATCGCCTCTTCGGTGAAGGGCTACCGAGCTCCCATGGCAGTTTGCATTCACCGCTATGATGGCACTTCAGGCTGTTCCAGTATTATTTGTGATGTACACACGAGCTTTCCACTTTGCTTACAGGAAATTCTACGTGTTAAAGCCAATCGTGAAGCTCCTATGCTAACGTTTTTGTGAAAACTTAAGTTATCAGTCATGACTCATTGCTCCACTAGTCTTCAGCCCTACTTGAGCTGTTGGACTGAAAGTTAACTGGGAAGATCCAAAGTCTACTGTAATCGTAACAATTCTCCTTATGTATATAGCAATGGAGATTTTGAAAAGATAGATCTAAAGAAACTTCCTTAAAATTTAATAATGTTTACCTCTTTTTGAGAAAAGGGAAAAATGAGATTAATATAGAATACTTTTAGGTTTAGGTACTGAGTATGATTGAGTTCAGAAGGCATAATTTGAATAAATTTTTAAAGATAATTTTGTAGTGGTTGGCATGACCTAGTCCCAAGAACATGTTGATTCTCAATTTTACTTAACTTTGTCTCATAAAGAATTAATTTTTTTGCTTCTCTGCTGGAATACCAAAGTAAATAAGCCAATGAGAAATATCCCCTTGCTTCTAGTGTAAAAACATTGGGGAATATGGACCAATAAGAAACAGGCACTCTGATGACGGGAGGGAGAGACACTATAAAAGGGTAGAGTCAGCATCAAAGAGGGCCCAGGTTGTTGAAGACAGCATTGTTCATCCATGGGGCTGAGATGATGTCTTGAGACCCAACTCTACCCAAATGTATGCTTTATAGGTCCACTGAGTGAGTGAGTGCCTTGGCAGGGACCCAGACCACCCAGTCTTAGTCTAGCCCCACAATTTATCACAGCATCACAAAAAACACTGCAGGGCATGGGAAAACATTCGACCACTGTCATCCACGAAACAGACCAATAACAGTTTGACAGAGAGGCAAGAGACTAAGAATAGCAATAAATTGTTATGAATCGCTTGAACTAAATAAACACGGGAACAATTGCAGTAAGTAGAGTAATATTTAAAAAACAAACTACAAGTGTTAAGGTGAAGTAGGACAAAGAGAAGAAATCACAGAACTCAAAGAACAATTAGAAAGACAACAGGCTTGACTTAAGTAGGATGCTCATTTGCCTGATGAAGTAAATGCTGACCCTGCTGGGGACTGATGCTGTGTTCATGATCCTGCTGTGCTGTCCTTGTTTGTCTCCTTCGCTAAACTGCATGAGCTTATCTGGGGGCAGGGACCGCGTCTTTCATTTCTGGATTCCCCAGCTCTTAGCAAAATGGCTGTTCAGTGTACATCTGTCTAGACACAGATGCCAGGACAGCAGACAATTAATTCTATTGGACCCTAAATATAAAGCCTGTGAGAGAGACGTCTGCAGCTCCTGATAGCTGCCATGACGCCAACTGCTGGGCCACATGAGGGTGAACGCTGTGTCTCACTGCCATTCGGCGGCTCCCCCGGGGACTGCTACTGTGCATTCCTTACAAGTATTCTGGTCATGCTGGCTTCTGCTCTGAAAGGGAGGAATCTTAAGAAACCAGAGAAAGGTCAGCTGACACCTCAGCCTGAGCATGGTGGAGGCCAATCAATACCTGGAAAAGGATTTAGAAGGGGATAAAAATCCTACCCAGGCCTGAAGGAATTTTCTCCACTAATATCATTAGGGCTTCCACTAGATTGTCCCATTGATGTAAAATATACTTGTAAAACTTAGGAGAGAAAAAAATATTGGACTGATTTTTTAAATTTCCTACAGGTATCAAATTCCAGGCATAGTGCCAATGGCAGGAAATAGAATACATTTTTTAAAAATTAACTTAAAACATTTTAAAGGTTTTGTTTTAAGGCCTGGGATAGTCTCTCATTTACCATAAACTGTCTCTATATTTCAACTGCATCTGACGACATGAATTTATTGAGTGTGGAGTCCCCTACGTCATATGAAAAGCTCTAATGCTATTTGTTAAGTGATGTAAATGAACACAGAAATAATCAGTCTGCTGTTGAAACACTATGATTTTCATCTTTCACGATATTTTACCAATTGTTCACCTGCCTCTTCTAGCTAGTCCCTCATAACAAACCACAGTGACCCCTCTACTCGGGGCAAGACCATCTTCCTGTGACTGCAGTCTCTAGGTCATTGCAATCTCTTGCTCATTACTGTCTCTGTACTTTTGCTTGGCTATTTCTTCCACCTAAGTCTTCCCCTCTTCTATGCTACCAATTGGTATGGTGTAGCTCAAAAGTTTCCTTCGGTTTCCTCCTAATCCCAACCTCTTCCTGCCCTTATCACGTTGAGGGCATCTGGTGAGAGGACTTTCTTACTCTTCACCCTCAGAAAAGCACAAAGTTGGTTCTGTGGGGAAAGATGAGACCTCTCAAGAAGAGTGCAAATATATGTATAAAATGTTTTGAGGAAAGGTTTTTCTGCAAATGTATTCTAGGAACATTTGAAGAGAAAAATATAAAATAAATTCATCACTGTCAATACTTTGATAGAATAATTAATAAAATTAAAACATTTTTTAAAATCTGTAACATTACATATTAATAGAAGATACATACCAGCTTGCCACATGACTATTACCATTATCAAGCTCCAATTATTTTTAATAGAATCAAGAAAATTTAGTATACTGGAAACAACTGAGCTAAATCTCCAATAACCAGGAAGTAAAGGAAATTGACTTATAGTTTTACCATATAAGGACACTGGATCCTAGGCCTGTGAACCTGTGCCTTTGCACATATTTTCTGCAGCTGCTGGTACACTTCAGAGCCAGAGCTGAGCTTTGAAAGTTTGGATTCCTGTGTGTTGTGGTAATCAGCTCAGGTTTGGAAATGCCTTCAAAAATCTAATGCTCTGGCACTTTAACAAGGCTTCTGAAAAAACAATTTAACATCTGGAATCAAGTACTTTGTGGAAGTCCAAGAGCAACAGAGCAAAGAACATTTCTTTCAGTAACAGTTAAAATGTGGCACTTTTCTCTACTTCATCAAATAAATGGGTTTATTTTATAAAGATTCTGAGGTGGTTTATAATAAGCAAAATACGGAATTAAGGCAAGGTGTAGAAGACAGGGTGCTCTAGGTATTTACCACTTTCCCGAATTTGCTTCTTTATTCTTTCAGCATCATTTTCTCTCCCAAAACTCAAATCTAAAAGAGGAAAAAACTGTCGGAGTCGAGTCTTCTTCATTTAACCTTTCTAAGAGACTGCTGAGTGAGGATGAGTAAAGAAGCAGAGTTCATCTTTCATGTTTTCCTACATACTACAGAAGAAGGCAAAGACAATGACTGAACGTGTATTTTTCTGAAGTCTCTGGACACCCATTGTATCTCAGATCAAATGCAAAAAGAAGTGGTTATATCTTTTGAATGTTTACTAATTCTCTACAGTTTTAGATATTGTTTAAAATCTTTTTCCTACTAAAATTATAACAGGTGACACTTATTGAGTGCTTAACATGTGTCAAGCACTGTACATTGAACTTCCTTTTCTTTTTTTGTTTTTGAGACACAGTCTCTCTGTTGCCTGGGCGGGTGCCATGGCATCAGCCTAGCTCACAGCAACCTCAAACTCCTGGGCTCAAGCGATCCTTCTGCCTCAGTGTCCCCAGTAGCTGGCACTAGAGCCACCACACCCAGCTAATTTTTTCTATTTTTAGTGGAGATGGGGGTCTCACTCTTGCTCAGGCTGGTTTTGAACTCCTGAGGTCAAGCTATCCCCCCCCCCCCTTGGCCTCTGAGAGTGCTAGGATTACAGGTGTGAGCCACCATGCCTGGTCTGTACATTTAACTTTCAAAACAATTATTACCCTTTTCTTTTTATGATGAGTAATTAATTAATGCAGTGGTATTACAGAACTGGCATAGAGACAATAGAACAATGACATAGAAGGGAGACTCCAGAAACAATTCCACACATATATGGACATAGCTCATGACAAACAGAGCACTATAGATGCCAGCAGAGTTAGTTCTCTGTAAGGAGTGGAGGAGAAAAAGAATAAAATTGGATCCCTTCCTCACACAACACACAAGAATACATTCCCAATGGAAGTTAAGGTCTTAAATGTGAAAGGCAAAATTCTAAAGCTTTCAGAAGATAATATAAGGAAAAGAGCTGACCACATTAAAATTAAGAGCTTCTGTTCATCAAAAAATACCACAGAGTAAAAAGACAAGCCACAAACTTGGAGACAATATTTGCAACACATATAACCAACAAAGGATTTTTCCAGAACCTATGAAGAATTACTTTGAAAAAGAAAAACAACCCAGCAGGAAAAAAACGGGCAATTGATAGGTACAGGAATTTCAAAGAAGTGGAGGAGAAACCTAAAGAGTGCCCGGCACTGGGAGGTACTCAAACGTTGGCTGAATGAATGAAAGCACAAATGGCTCATAAACGTATGAAAAGATACCCAAGCTCATTGGTAATCAGGAAAATAAAAATGAAAACCACGATGGGATACCATTTCATGTTTACTACACTGGAAAAAACTAAAATCAAATGATTTCCAGTGTTGGAGAGAATGCAGCAAAATGGGCCCTCTCATCCACTGCTTGTGGGAACATAAACAGGAACAACCACTTTGGAGACCATTCTGGCATTACTAACTACAGCCAAAAATCTTGTGTACCTTATAACCTAGCTCCACTCCTAGACATCTGCCTGAGAGAATCTCTTGCACTTGTGACCCTGGAGATACATTTAAATCTATTAATTGTAGACAGAATTGCTCATAATAGGACGAAACTAGAAATAACCTAAATGTAAATCAGTGGTAGAATGGATAAATACATTGGATATATTCATACACTGGAATTCAGTACGCAGTGATGTGAAGTAAAAGAAGTCACACATAAATACATAAAGTATAATTCTATTTACATAAAGTTCAAAAACAGACAAAATTAAACACTATTTGGGGGAAATACACAGGTGATTAAATTATAAAGAAAACCAAGGGAATGGGCTGACATAAAATTCAGATGAATAGTTACCTCTGTGGGGAGGACTGATTGAGGAGAGATTCATAGCAGTCTCCTAAGTTTTGATTTTTTAATCTACGTAATAAGTACACAAGTGTTCATTTTATTATTTTTCTTTAAATTGTTCAGTTATGTTTTAAAACAGTTTTCTGAATGCTTAAAGTGCTTTTCAACAATTAAAACATCATGTGTGAGCTACGTCTTTAAATGAATCAAATTCTTCCTGAATCCTACCACATGAATCATCTCTTTATATAAATTAGTAAAGCAAATAAAATAAACCTTTAATTTATTTATGTTGACATTCACACTTGAGTTTTGAGTTTGCTTATGTCAGGACATATCTTCATAAAATTTACTTCAAGGTATGAAAAAAATACACATATTTTGAATCTTTTACTCTAAGAAAATCACTCATGTTGTCACAGTCTTTGTGTGACTGTGATTTTGGTCTCCTTCTACAAATAGTATTTGATTACTTTGATTATCTGCAGGGAAATGCTCATAAACTCAAGACCATTCCCAAACGATATTTATTTTAAAAACAGGTATCTCCAGTTTCTACAAAAGAAAGAATTCAGAACGGTGTGGTCAGATCTGGAATGGATCAGACAACTGAACTGGCGTTTTCTGACCAAGCTTCTCTCAGTGGCTTTTACTGGGTAGGGTTTCCACACGTAAAATCATGAAAGATAATATTGGACTTCATTTTTTAGAAGATAATTTTTGGGAGTGAAACCCACCAACTGTGAAGTGATCAAATTACCAGGTGAAAAAAATATGATTTTAGTAAAGGGGCTCTGCCAGTAGCTGGAGATGAAACCCAAGGCCCCCCGTCGCCACGCTGGCTGGGCCGGAAGGCTGTGTGGAGCACAGCGGGCCGCCAGGAGCTGGCTCTGGCCAAGGACAGCCGCCTCCTGGCAGGGCTGGCTCAGCCTGCTCTGCTGGGCGAGTGGGAGCCGTGGAGGGGGAAGCCAGGCCCCATTCCCACAGAGGCAAGTGGGTTCAATATGCTTGTGTTCTAGGAAATTCCGTCCCTAACCCTTCCATCAAGCCAGGCTCCATCCCCAAGATAACCACCGCCACACCCTCCACATGCTGACAGGCTCCGTCCTGAGGGTAGGGTTCCTCAGGACTCAGTCCACGGAGGAGTCCAATCAGATTTCCTGAGAATTTAAGCAAACAGGTTTCCTTGAAGAAAACCAAGGTTGGACTGCAAATCCCATCTCCCTCTAGGGAAATTTGAAAGCCTTGAAAATATTCCTCTTTCTCAACCTTAATATATATAACTCTCCCTTTAATCAACAACATCTCCCTGCAATATTATCCAACACAAAAAGAATAAAGCAATCTCTGTCATCTATAACCCCTCAATGGTATCTATTTAACTTATTTGTAATATAAAAGGCATAGCTCTCTTGAATTGAAGAGTAAATTTAGGAAATCAACTGCAAAGTCATTGCAAAATATTCTGATTTCAAAACCGAAACAATTCATTGTCAAGCTGGGATCTTTTAAAAGATGGTCTTAAAGACTGTCTTAGAACTGTATCTGTTACATATATTTTACACAGCACACACCACCACTCTACTAATGATTACAAATAATGGTTGCTTTGCAGAAAGGCTGTAGGGAATGGTGGCAGAAGATAAGCTTTCAAAGAATTTGATTAGGATGGATATAATGACTAAATCTACAGAGCTCTTTGAAAACATTAGGGTAAGAGTCTTCATAAAACAGCAGCTTCATCTCTTTGAACCTCATTTGCAGGCAGATAAGATCCAAGACAAAATACAAAAACATACATTTGATTCAGCAAGAGGCTTATCTCAGCAACTGGACCAACTCTGTTCCAAAAATTGGCCCAAGAAAAGCATTTTCCCTTTTTACCCTGACTAGTCAGGGTCTCCCTGCAGTGTAACAAAAAGTGAAAACATAAATTAATTTTTTTCTGTCCCATTAAAATAAGACCAATAAACTTCCGTAAAATGATACATTTGTGAAGTTCCTTAAGAAACAAATTTCTTTTTATTTGGTTTTCATTACATAATTCGACACATCCGGGGTGTATAATTTGTGGGAACAGAAAGTGAAAGATCATTAGTTTGCTCTGGAATGGGGGAACTTTATGATCTAAACTCCAGTGGAACATAATTTATGGACCAAATGCCAGGAGAAAGCCTCACATTTCATGGGGATTTATTGTTTCATTTACATGTTTCAGCTAAATGCCCAAGTTTTCAGAGCAGTTGTCACAAGTTTTTATCTTTCCGCCTCTCAGTCAAGCAGCCTGGAAAATGTAGCATCTCTTCTCAGTGTTCAGGAACCTGCCGGAGCTCTTTCCAACACAATGCGCTTTCCCTGTGGTTTCTGACCCACTGAGTTGGTTCCTGGTGCAGGAAGCTGAAGCACCAGGACTGTGGTTCATGCCATGCTACAGCTCCCACCCCATAGTCCAGGTTAGTGGTGGATAAAGGTGGAGTACAGATCATAAGCTAAGGACAGGAGAAGCCAGTCAGATCTCCCCAACTCGGCTCCTTCTACCCTCTGTTCCTATGCAGTTGTGTTGATGGCTGCTTTACAAGGCGGAAGGTGCCTCCCTTGCCTCTTTCTGAAAAACGCTGGTCACTGATTCAACCCAACCTTCCCCACCTGAGCAAACCAGTTAGGCAGGATCTGTGATCAACATATGCAAAGTTTCACAGGAGAAACATGACATAGCAGATGTAATCACTTTTCTTAGGAAAAACCCACCAACGTTGTAAGAGTGTTGCAGTCTTGAACAACTCCAGGGGAGACCATTTGCACTGAGTTTTATATGGGTGGTGTCTCCTGGAGTTGTTCAACAGAGCAGCCCTTTGGACAACAGCAATAAGAAAGTCTAGGTAACACATGTAAAAAATAAACTTTACAGGAGAACTGTGAAGCTAGTACAGAGTGTTCCCATATATGACTGTAACTGGTTTCGCTTATTACTGACATCTTACATTAATATAGTACATTTGTTATCATATATTGGCACATTGTTAATGGAACAATATATTCATACAGCCTTAGCTTTAGCCTAATGTTCTTTTCCCGTGTCAGCATCCTATCCAGGATACCACGTTGCATTTATTCATCAAGTCTCCCCAGGCTATAACAATTTTTCAGACTTCCCTTGATTTTAAAGACCTTGACAGTTTTCAGGAGTGCTGGTCAGGTTTTTTAAGAGTGTCCCTCAGGATGGAGTTGCCTGATGTTTTTACCATGATTAGCCTGGGTTTACAGTTTTTTGGAGAGAACTATAGAGGTGTCATTTTCATCACATTATATCAAGGGTGCAAAATCTAACATGACATGACTATTGTTGTTGACCTTGAGACGGTGTCAAGTTCCTCCCCTGCAGAGTTACTTTCCCCCGCTTTTCCATACTGTAGCTTTGGAAGGAAGTCACTATGTGCAGCCCACACTTAGGATGTGTGCTACCTCCTTGAGGACAGAGCATCTAAATAAATAATTTGGAATTCTGCATGGGAGATCTGCCTTTTCTCTCACATGTATTTATTTATTCAATCATTGATTTATATCAGTATGGACTCAAGGATATTTATTTTATACTCTGGGTTATAATCCAATGGTACTTTATTTTGTTGCTGAAACTATTCCATCTTTGGCCATCGGGAGCTCTTTTAATTGGCTCCTGTGCCCTTTTGACAAACTCCATCATTGTGTGGTTTTATTGTTTGTTTGATTTTAGCACTTTTCAGCAATACAAGGTGCTCTAGGCTCATTTTTTACATTTCCTGCCCAATTCCTAGAAGTAGCCATTTTTACAAGGAGGTTCTCTCTATGGGAGAATGGTATTAGAAACCAAGATCTACATACTAGGTGTGCTCATTGCTACTGGGTGTGGTTACTTCTAGGCCTTTTCAGCTGATACAGCAAGGAAATATATACATGTACCTAACCCATGCATAAACACATCTATAAATGTTTCTATATGTAACCATCTGTGTGTATATTAAACTAAACATGAGTTCATAATGATCTCTCCAACTGTAACCCAGTACCATATGGATCATTCTAGCTTTTCTTTCCTTTCTTCTGTAAACTCCCACTCCAAAAGTGAGAAACCTGGCTCCCACCATCTGCCATCCATGTACTTAATTGTTCAATTCCAGTACACATGTATAACAGTAGCAGAATTGTCAACCTATATTTCCAAGGGAAGCAACTTTATCAACTGGAGTGCTGCACAGTGTTTTTGTACTGTTTATTTATTTTTCTTTTTTTTAGAGATAAGGTCTTGAAATATTGCCCAGGCTGGAGTGGCTATTCACAGGTGTGATCCCACTACTGATCAGCACAGGAGTTTTGAATTGCTTTGTTTTTCATCTGGACCAGTTCACCCCTCCTTAGGCAACCTGGTGGCCCCCCAATTCCCAGGCGATTACCATACTGATGCCAAACTTACTGCAGACACCCAACTGGCATAATTCATTATATCCTAGAACTCCGGCTCAAGTGATCCTCCTGCCTCAGCCTCCTGAGTAGCTGGGTTTGCTTTTAATTTTATAGATCCCACTCATTTCCAACGTTACTTAGGTCAGCAGCTTTCTCCCCAACCTTCTTCAGTGAGGTTGTTTCATGCACTGTGAGACAGACTGTTTTTTGTTTTTAATCACATTTTGATTTTCATTCTGGGACTCCCAACCTCCTAAATAATTTTTTTAAAGTTTGCATACATTAAAGTTTACTCTTTGTGCTGTGAAGTTGAGTTTGACAAATATATAGTGTCACATATCTGTAATTACACTATCATACAGAATAGTTTCACCACCCCATAAAATCCCCTGTGCTTCACCTATTCATACTTCCTCTCCCCCTGAACCCCTGATCTTTTCACTGTTAGTTTTGTTTTTTCCAGAATGTCATATAATTAGAATCATACAGTGTGTAGCCTTTTCTGACTAGCTTCTTTCACTTAGCAATATGCATTTTAAGATTCATCTGTGTCTTTTACAGATTTATTGTTCACCTCTTCTTACTGATAGATAATATTCCTTCATGTCACCTACAGAAGGACATCTTGGCTGCTTTCAGTTTTTGGTGAGTATGAATAAATCTGCTAAAAACTTTCACATGTAGGTTTTTGTGTGAACATAAATCTTTCAACACATTTGGGTAAATATCTGTATGATTGCTGGATTATATGTAAGATTATGTTTAGCTTTGAAAGAAACTGCCAAAATGGCTGTCCCTACCAGCAGTAACAAGAGCTCCTGTTGTTCTGTATCCTTGCCAAGCAATCAACATTGTCAGTTTTTTGGATTTTAGCCATTCTAATAGGTGAGTATTGATACCTCATTTTAATTTGCAATTCCTGAACAACAAATGATGTTGAGTATATTTTCATACGCTTATTCCCATCTGTATATCTTCTTTGATGAGAAGTCTGTTCAGACTTTTTGCCTACATTTTAATTGGGTTGTTCTCTTATTGCTGAGTTTCAAGAGTTCTTTGTATATTCTGGATACGAGTCCTTTATCAGATACGTGTTTTACAAATATTTTCTCCCAGTCTGTGGCTTCTCCTTTATTCACTTACAGTTTCTTTCACAGGTCAGAAGTTTTTAATTTTAATAAAGTCCAGATTACCACATTTTTCTTTCATGAATCATGTTTTTGATGTTTTACATAAAAATTTGTTGCCAAACCCAAGGCCACCTACATTTTCTCCAATGTTTTCTTCGAGAAGTTTTATAGTTTTGCATTTTACATTTTGGTCTTCAATCCATTTTGAGTTAATACTTACAGAAGGCGTAATGTCTGTGTCTAGATTCACTTTTTGCTTATGGACATTCTATAGTTCTAGCACAATATACTGAAAAAACTATCTTTACTCCATTGAATGGTGCTATGGGCTGAACTGTGTGTCCCCAAAATTGGTATGTTGAAGCCCTAACCTCTAATGTGGTGGTATTTAGAGATGGGCCCTTTAGGAGATAATTAGGTTTGGATGAGGTCATGAGGGTGGGACTTTCATATTGGGATTGGTGCCCTTATAAGAAGATACACCAAAGAGCTTGCTCACTCCACCTCTCCATGAACACGAATCAAGGAAAGGCTATGTGAGCACACAGGGAGAAGGCAGTTGTCTGCAAGCCAGGAAGAGAGCCGCAGAACCCAGACATGCTGGCACCCTAATCTCCGACTTCCAGCCTCCAGACCTGTGAGAAAATAAAATTCTGTTGTTTAAGCCATATAGTCTATTGTATTTTGTTATGGCAGCCTGAGCATATTAAGATAAATGGCTTTTGATCCACTTGTGTGGGTCTATTTCCGTCCTTCCTTCCTTTCTTCTCCTCGTCTTCCTCCTCCTCTTCTTCCGTTTCCTTCCCTTTCTTTCTCTCTCTCCTACCTTCCTCTCTCTAACAGAGTCTCACTGTGTTGCCCTAAGTAGAGTGCCGTGGCATCAGCCTAGCTCACAGTAACCTAAAACTCCTGGGCTCAAGCAATCCTCCTGCCTCAGCCTCCCGGGTAGCTGGGACTACAGGTGCATGCCACAATGCCAGGTTAATTTTTCTATTTTTATTAGAGAAGGGGTTTTGCTCTTGCTCATTCTGGTTTCAGACTCCTGACCTCAAGCAATCCTCCCACCTCAGCCTCCCAGAGTACTAGGATTATAGGCATGAGTGACTGTGCCCAGCCTACAGGCCTTTCTTGTAATGTGTTTATCTTGATTTGTTATTAAGGTAATACTAGCAACTTAGAATGAGTGTTCTCTCTGCTTCTATTTTCTGGAAGAGATTATGGAGAATTGATGTCATTTTTTTCTTAAATATTTGGTAGAATCTATCAATGAAATAAACCAGGTTTGTGGTTTTGAATTTTTTGAAGGTTATTAATTACAGTTGGATCAAAATGGAACAGAAATTGAGGGACTGTGAGACTTAAGTATAGTATGAATTATGCAATCTTATATATCTTCAAATACCCATGTTTTTCTGTATAACTATGAACTATCTGTCAACACACAATATAAATAAAGAAAAGGAGATCTTTGTAGATGCAAATATAGCCTGGTGAGCATGCTTATTTAAAAAATTCATTTTTTTTCTTTCCTTAGCATCTCTGTTTTCTCAAATGTAAAAATCTATACCATTGTCTCCTTCCTTTTTAGTTCACAGAGTTGTATAATTAGAAAAATGCCATTCAGGTTTTTGAGTTCCTAAAGGACTTACCATAGGCATATAAGCCACATCTCTAACGGAAATTTCCAAGTACTGAGATATTAAAACTTTTTTTTTTTAGATTTTCCAAATGATCTTCAATGAGTATGCATTTATTAGTTTTATAATCGTAAAATAACCATACAAAATTAAGAGGACTCTGGTTGGGCGCAGTGGCTCATGCCTGTAATCCCAGCACTTTGGGAAGCCAAGGTGGGAGGGTTGCTTGAGGAGTTCGAGACCAGCCTAAGGAACATAGCGAGATCCTGTCTCTACAAAAAATTAGCCAGGCATGCTTGTTCACACCTGTAATTCCAGCTACTGGGGAGGCTGAGCAAGGAGGATTGCTTGAGCCCAGGAATTTGAGGTTGCAGTGAACTATGATGATGCCACTGCACCCTAGCCTAGGCAAGAGAGCGAGACCCTGTCTCAATAATAAAATAAGAGGAATTCACCCTTAGCTTTCCTTTCTGGTGTATTCATGTAAAACAAGGAGCAAATATAAACACACTCGAAAGAGGCAGAATTGCATTAGTTATAGAAACAATAATGAGAATCATCCCAGTCATCCAGTCTATTGTTACAGGCTATGTATAGGAGAGAGTATCCTTTTTTTACCGAAACATTTACTTATTCTCCGCTAAGAAGCCTTCAATATTTCAATTATTGAGATCATACAATAATATTTTTAAATTACAAATTTCTCTGCAGTTTATTTTCAGGTGAGCTATCATATCCTATTAACTACTGGATGAAGTTAGGTGTTACATTTGCACCACAATTCTTTATATTGAAACTAAAATCTCCCTTTAGTATTACAGTTTTAGATGCGTACTTTCAGAGATAATCCATGACTTCTTTTCTTATTTTTCTTTCTAGATTTTTACTTGTCCATCTCTGCAAGCTGTTAACTTTCTGATAACACTGTTTATCTTATTTTTTTTTTTGACCTGAATTTTCATTTCTCCAAATCTGATCCCTACTCTTAGCTTCTATGGCTCACCATACTATCTCTCAGACATTTATATTTCTTTAATGGATAAATTTAGAGCTAGACTCTCCTAGTTTGTAAGGAGTACGGAGTACCTTGGCCAACACAAACATAAAATATCAAACACATTTAGAGAATGCATTCTTTAGCAGAAACACCACAATGTTCAGTTAACTATTTTCCAAGCCTGATCACCATCAATACATAAAGATTATATATATCCACTCTGAGGTTTTATGTCAAGTAAATGTTTCTTTGCAAAAACATAAATTCAGGCCAGGCATGGTAGTTCATGCCTATAACACTAGCACTTTGGGAGGCCAAGGCAGGAGGATCACTTGAAGCCAGGAGTTAAAGACCGGTTTTAGCAACACAGCAAGACCCCTGCCCCCCAATCTCTACAAAAATTTAAAAGAAAATTTTTTAAATGCACACTAAGAACCAGGTTAAAAAAAAAAAAGAACATAAATCCAAGGATTAGAAAAGTTATCATTTTCTAAGGTAGTTTAAAATTTCTCTCCAAAACATACTTAACTCTTGGTTGGTGGCTTATTTTGTTTTATTTTTAATATAAGGATAGCTTGTGGTCTCCAAGAATTCTGGAATAGGCCGTCTAAGTTCAAATCTTGCACCCACTGTGTATTAGCTGAGTGACCTTGATGAAGGACAGTTAACTGAATTATACTGGGATTAAGTTTCTCTATCTGAAAAACGAGATTCATTCATTCAAAAATTATTTATGAAGCTTCTGCACAGCCAAAGAAACTGTCACGAGAGCAAACAGACAACCTACAGAATGGGGGAATATTTTCGCAAGCTACACATTCGATAAAGGGCTGATAACTAGAATCTATTTAGAACTCAGGAAAATCAGCAAGGAAAAATCAAACAACCCTATCAAAAACTGGGCAAAGGACATGAACAGAAACTTTCCCAAAGAAGACAGAATAATGGCCAACAAACATATGAAAAACTGTTCAACATCTCTAATCACCAGGAAAATGCAAATCAAAACCACAATGAGATATCACTTATCTCCAGTGAGAATGGCCTTTATTAAAAAGTCCCAAAACAATAAATGTTGGCATGGATGCAGAGAGATAGGAATACTCCTAAATTGCTGGTGGGACTGCAAACTAGTTCAACCTCTGTGGAAAGCAACATGGAGATACCTTAAAGCGATACAAGTAGATCTACCATTTGATCCAGCAATCCCATTACTGGGCATCTACTCAAAAGAACAAAGGACACTCTAAAAAAGACACCTGCACACGAATGTTTATAGCAGCACAATTCACAATTGCAAAGACGTGGAAACAACCTAAGTGCCCACCAATACATGAATGGATTAATAAAATGTGGTATATGTATACCATGGAGTACTATTCAGCTATAAGAAACAACGGTGATACAGCACCTCTTGTATTTTCCTGGATAGAGCTGGAATGCATTCTACTAAGTGAAGTATCCCAAGAATGGATAAACAAGCACCACATGTACTCACCAGCAAACTGGTATTGACTGATCAATACCTAAGGGTATATATAGGAATAACATTTATCCGGCGTCGGGTGGGGGGGGAGGAGGGGATGGTTATATACATACATAATGAGTGCGATGCGCACCATCTGGGGGATGGACATGCTTGAAGCTCTGACTTCGGGGGGGAAGGGGAGGAAAGGCAATACACATAACCTAAACATTTGTACCCCCATGATATGCTGAAATAAAAAAAATGTCAATGGGACATCATACAAACCCAAAACATAAAACATAAAAAATAAAATAAAAAGCCCCATATATATACATATATATATGTGTGTGTGTGTATATATATATATATATGAAATTGCATGTGGTTCTTCCCTGAAAGAGTAGGATGTTTGAATTTACCTTTCAGGCAAGCCTTTCGTTTGTTTTGAGAAAACTATTTGATTGGATCCTTTAGTTAGTGAAATGTACAGCCTGTAAACAGCCATTGTTCTTGGAGGAAGCTGTGATTTCCCCACAAACCCGAATGCAGATTTCTCTGACTCTAGGAGGGAGGTCTTCTGCTAGGTTACATGAAGAATGGTGTACAATTAAGCCTCGCATAGGTCTATGAGCCCTGTGGGGGGATCTGGGAGAAATATGCCCTCGGCCCTCTGTGGATTTAGAGTGCTCATGCTGAGAGAGAGAAAGGGAGGTTGAAATGGATTGATTGGGAGGATGCGGTAATTTCAAATCAAGAGCAGAGAGCAATTCTGGTTGTAAGCTGACTGTAACTGGAGTACCTTTAGCCTGAGTTAATGCCTAACCAGCTTGAAGGGCCAAACGAGCCAGCAGTGAAGAATCCTATCAGAAGTTTGTCAAGAGTGGGGCACAGGCAGAGTAACAGGGAACCAGGGGCTGATATGTGTAAGTGACTTTGCTGTGGATGTAAATAGACAGATGTAAATTGTTGCAAAAGGGTTGGATGCAATTTTGTCATTTGCTCAACTTGGCATTTGATGCTTCTTGGCATTTCCTAATTACTTTTTATTGCAGATTATTATAATTATACTGTGTAATTATATCATTATAGTAAATGCTGAAGTGTTTCATAAACTATATTTTTATTAATACATAATAGTTGTACATATTTATGGGGTACATGTGATGTTTTGATGCAAGCATACAAGGTGTAATGATCAAATCAGGGTAATTGGGATATCCATCACCTCAAACATTTACCATATCTTGTGTTGGAAACATTCCAAATCTTCTAGCTATTTTGAAATATACAATAAATTATTGTTAACCATAATCATCCTTGATAAACTATACTTTTTGTGTTTCAAAATTTTCTTTTCTCTCTGCATCTCCTCCACACAAATGCTGATGTCTGCAGACTGCTCAGTTATAGCTGCCAAACTTCTGTGACCTGGGAAGGCACAGTGACCCCTAAATCAAGAGATGAGATGATGCTCTTAGCTCATTGTCTGAACTCATCACACACTGCGTGATGCACAGCTTTGCTGCTCTCTAGGATTGCACATTTTATCTGGGAGCACTTTCCCCTCTATTGCAACTTACAGCACATGCAACAGCAAAGGAATGTACGACTGGTCTGTTCAGGACAGGCTGCTCTTGATTTAAACAGCAGTATTTTTATTGAGATGAATTGTGTGTAGGTAAAAATAGGTAAGGAATAAAACAGCTTCCCTTTGATTATCTCTTTCAGAGATATCTCCCATGGTAAGGGAAAGGATAATCTAATATATGCTTTAAAAATATATTAAGATGTAATTTTTAAGCAGTATGACATTTGGGCATTTAAAAATGGTGAGTAGATCACGTAAATAGTTATAATAATTACCACTTGTATAAGCCAAAGCAAATTTATACTCTCTTGTTTGTTTTTCATTTTTAAGCTTTCAAATTAAGTCAATGAACTTAGTTATTTAACAACACACTGCAGTCGTATGACCTGGGTTGAGCCTGGACCTCAAGAGATTTAAATCCCATGAAGTGCTCAGAGTAGCAAAGTCATCTTTTGGAAGCTAATAGCAGACTTTGTGCCTTCAATGAAGGGGCTTACTTTAGAATCTGGTAGAACTGAAGGGCTGTGGGACCACAGAGAGCTGGGTCCCACCCCCTAAGTTTCTGATTGGGTAGGTCTGTGGTGGAGTCAGAGAATTTACATTGCTTATTTATTTATTTATGACAATAGATTCGGGGGTACGAGTGTTTTTTGTTACGTGGATGCATGCGTTGTATTTTGCTGAGATCAGGGCTTTTAGTGTACCTGTCACCAGCAGAGTGTATACTGTACCCAACAGGTAGATTTTTATCCTTCACCCCCTTTTCTCCTTCCCCCACTGAGGGGCTTGTAAATAGCTGAAACTCTGATCCAGGTAGATGTGACAGGCGGCAGTGAAACAGCAGGATCCCTCAGCTCCAGAGAGGGGAGAGAAGAGGAGAGCAGACCTGAGGAGCCCGGGAGAAGCAAGTGTTGTGTGGAGTCAGTCACAAGCTTGGGGCCGAGGGGCGGGGAGTGAGGGGACAATCTCAAGTTCCCTCCTGTGCCTTCAAATTCTGTCCCTCTCCAGATCATTCTCTGAGACAGTGTTTTCTAGAGTATAGTCTAAAGATTATCTGTATCTGCCTATTAAAACTTCAGGTTGCAGAGCCCTAAGCCATACCAATGGAGTGCAGATTCTATGTGGAGCCCAGCAATCTGCATTCCAACAAAATTCCTAGGACTAGTGACTCTCATGCACACCAAAGGTTAAGAACCATTTAAAAAGGACTAGGACAGGTTTGTCTCCTTCTAGGCCAGGCTTAATTGCAAAGAGCAAAAGAGAAAACTTTCCAACCTCCAGAATGTCTTCCCACCTGTCCACTATTGCCTGAAATCTCCTTAACAACAAATCTTGCTACTTACTCCATTAATGTGAGGCCACAGGCCTGCCCAGACACTCTCCCCAGGAAAGGAAACACGCTGGCCAACAGGAGTTTCAGTCATGGTGTGATGTCTGTTTTCAGCCAGAGAAGTGACCAGAAGGAATCAGCTGTGGTTGCTGATGGCCAGGTGTTCGCCTTCACCTGGCTGGGCTCAGAGCAGCACAAGTCAGGCACAGAGATGCTTCTTCTCTGCCCACCTTCAGTTCCCAGGCAGCCTGGCACCAGAGCAGGCACTCAATCCCAGGAGCTAAACGCATATAGCGTAGCCTTCTTCAATGACTATTTTCTGAGTAGAAGTTAAGACTTTACATCAATGGGCAGTCTTTATACATCTTCTCCTTCCTGGAAGAAAAGTTAGGCTGGAGAAGTGGTCTTGACTTAGGCTGCACATTAGAATCACGTAGGGAACTTCTAATAATCCTGATACCCAGGCCTCACCTTAGACCATTTAAACCAGAATCATTGGCTCGCAGGTGAGTCCAGTCCAGGTGAGTCGCAGCCAAGATTGAGAACCGCTGGCGGTATTATCAGGCTAAGTGGTCTTGATATCTCCCCTAGGGAAGATCCTCTAGCCAAGAAAGAATAAGGATCCATTGATGCTTACAGGCCTTCAGAAAGGTATCTGCAGGCTGAGAACAGCCCCAGGAAGGTAGGGGGATAGAACAAGTCCAGGCAGGAAGGCTGATGGGCACCGAGCTCTACTGGTGCCAAAGTGGCATGGGGAGGGCAGCTGCACAGGTGTTTCTGGCCAGAAAACATATATTTGGGCCAGATCACTAGAGCTATTCCAGAAAATTCATATTTTACAAAATACTTTTCAAATGCTTTTTATTAAATATAGGAGATGATTTAATATATGGTATCATCTGCAAGAAGTATGTATTTTAAAGTTTAGTAGAAAAAAATATGAAGATCGGAAAACATCTTGCTTTCCTTTAGCTCCTTAACGCACTCACAGAGGACAATGAAAAGGCAGGTTTTAGCGTATTTTTCACTTCTGTCTTTCCCGAAAAGGTGGAATGTAAAGCAATGCTAGTCAGAGAAAATCCATGCTTAATCTGGATTTAGGAATGGATTAAAGAGGGTCTCAAATGAAGGTGATGTTTTGTTAAGAAGCAGAGCCGGTAAATCCTTCCTCCTTCACCCCCACATCTTAACCTCGGGTCCAGTTCTTGAGTTTCCTCCTTTCGGTATCCACAAGGCTGGTCCTCCTCTCTGAGCTAGGAGCCAAACCTAGGCTCTCCCCTTTATGCCAGGAAAATGTAGCAGCTGGCAGCATGGCCCTCCAACCTGTGCTGTGAGGGTTTGTGAGGGCCTTTTTCAGCTGTCTCTAAAACCCAGATTTCAACAGACCCCTCCCTCCTCAAGAATCTGCAGCAGCTCCCTAGTGTCCACTGAACCAAGCCTGAGTGTTTAAATCATGGCTGAGTTATCCAGTCTCACCCTGAGCTCCTGCAAGAAGCCCTGGGGGCTGCTGGCTCAGTCTTTTGATTTATCCACATATACATGGGCATCCTTAGAACATCCGTTCTGGTAACAATCCCCTAGGTAGGTATCTGCAAACTGTTTCTAAGATCAATTTGGAGTAGAAATCTCTCTAATGTTTTCCTTGGTGCATATAAGCAAAGAATACATCTATTAACTACTTTATACTATAAGTAGATAGTAAAGTTTTTTAAATTTAAATTTTAAATAAATTTAAATACATTTACATTTTTAAAATTTAATGAATATCACTAGGTTTGCTGATTCTTTAGCTTAGCAGTCCCCAACGTTTTTGGCACCAGGAACCGTTTTCATGGAAGACAATTTTTCCACGGACTTGGGTAGAGGATGGTTTTGGGATGGTTCAAGCACTTTACATTTATTTTACACTTTGTTTCTATTATTATTACATTGTAATATCTAATGAGATAATTATACAACTCACCATAGGTTGGGGATTTTTGCTTTAGCTGACTTCCTCTTTTTTCAGGTGTTTAAATTATTTAATATTATTGACTCTGGACCTCTTTTTAAAATGCTACTCATCATTTTTAATTTAAAATTTTTCTTATTATATTTTAATACAAGTATATTACAGAAAATCTAAAACTGCCAATAGGAAAAAGGAAAAGAAGAAAACAGAGCTCATAATTTGGTATCTTTGGATCTTCAGGCTTGAAATTTCTGAGCTTTCTTTGACCCCTGTCTCTGTCTGAGTCTTCACCTCCCATCACCAGTCAAGTCACCAGTGAGGAACAGTAGCCACGTATCGGGAACAGCAAGTGCAAAGGCTCAGAGGTGAAATCGTCTAGGATGTTTGGGGTCTAGTGAGAAGTTGAGAATGGCAGACAAATCATGATATTAAACTTTAAGGGGGAGCCTTTAAAATCAATAAATTGAGATTAAATAATATATAATTTAATATAGAATGAAACGAAACAAGCCTTTGATTTATTCCACAAATATTCAGCAAGTGCACATTGAGTAAGGCAGGAGGATGTAGAGTTAAGCTGAGCAAATCCTGCCCTTTGGTAGTGCAGGAAAGAGGCCCCTTCCACCACCGTCTCACATGCCAAAAACCTTCTGGCCTATGTGAAGCCAGAGGACAGATACAGACAGACTGAAGGATGCTCTGAGTCATACAAAATATCTTCCTTTTGGGTAATTTCTGTCTTAAAGCTTAAGTCCTTCCCACCAACCTGTTATTTTGAAACAGAAAGCCACTTTTTCAGTGACGGCGTCAGAGCCCCTCTGACAGCTCCTCTCCTTCACTCTTTCCAAAGTCTGGTCCGGTCCTGGCCCCGACTGCCTCGTGCCCACTTCCTCCAGCCTGGTCTTCCTGTGACATTATCAGTGTTATATTTAGATTTGCAAATTCAGCACCCAAGGCTGCTTCCTTCTGGAAAGCAAGCCCACAGTGGAGCTGGCACAGAAGCTTTTTGACGGTCCCTTCCATGGTCTGACAACCTGAGTAAGACCCCCACGGTTGAGTGAGTGCTCCCCAACCTCGTTTCACAGATGCAGACACCGAGGCCAAAGAGATCACCATGCTTGTCTCAGACTACACAGCTTTGAAATCCAAACTCCTAATTTTGCCTGTAATTAAGGTAGCCACAGAAATTTGGAAGTGAGAGAGACTTAATATCCTGTGTCAATCTCCCCTTGAACCAAGGGAGGGAATTAAATTCCAGGGAAATACTGCGATTGCCATAATGTTAATGTAGTTGAGGTCTCCCTGAGCTCTTTTGATCATACCTGTTCTGTCCCTTTCCATATGTGGCTAGAGCCTCCTGCTGGAGAAGAAGTTTTCCATGGCAGGGAGGTGCCTTCCACCTCCTTAAGCCACAGCCAGAGCCATAACTATAGTTCAAGCCCAATAAGCCAGTATTGGGAGACTGACTCAGAAAATCAACAGCAACAACAGTAAAAGCTGGGATTTATCAAGCACGTACTATGTGCCAGGCACTTTGTGTGCATTTAGCCCTCACAAGCACCCTGGAAAGTAGGTCCTATTGTCATCCTGTTTTTAAAATTGTGATAATAAATATAAAATTTACCATGTTAACCATTTTTAAGTGTGTAGTCCAGCAGTGATAAGTATTGTGAATAAGTACATCCACATTGTTGTGGTTATCCCCACTTTTATAGATGAGAAAATCTGGCTCAGAGAGGTTAAGTAATTTGTCTCAGGTCCTACAGCTAACAAATGACAGAGCTGGGATTCAAAATCAGGTCTGACTCCAGAGCCCGTGCTCTCAACCCCCTTTGGATGTTACATACTGACTCTTTTCAACATGGCCCCTCACCAGGGCAGGTGACTGGCTCCCCACGTGCCTCTCTGGGAACTTCCTCTCTGTCCCTGGATATGGCATCCAATCCCTCTATTAGCCAGTGATCTTTGATGGGGACACAACATGCCCCCACCCCTGTCTTGCTATTGATCCCCAAGGTCAGACTTTTCTCTAGAGAGGGATGTGGGCTCTTAAGGCCTGTTTCAGTCTGTAGGGAAGGCCAGGTGGCAGGGGAGGGGGAGAGAGATAGGGCTGTGCACACAGCAGGCAGGAGGGCGTGTGGTAGGAGCTCTTTGGGGGCTGGACCATGCTTCGAAGCAGGGTGGCTGCACAGAGCAGCTGGAGTGAGACCAGCACCATATCCCCATGCATCCTTCTCAACACCCTAGTCAGAAAGGCCACCTGAGGGTCCTGGAGTGGAGGGACTGTGTCCCCTTACACATGAGCATCTTGCTGCCAGGGTTGTTTCTTACTAACCACCTAGTAACTATAGGAAGTAATTTGCAAGTTTCTCCAGACAGCTCACACCCTACCATTTCTGTCCTTCCTTCTTTTTTTCCTACCAAGATCTGCAAATATTTTGTGGTAGTCTTTGGCATGTCTGCAGTGCTGAGCAGGGTCATAAGCAGACAGAAATTGGGCTGACTTGGCACAACCAGAAGTAGGGATGATTCCACTAATACCCTGTATCCCTTAGGGAATCCTGGTGCGATTTGCCCTATCAGAGGCTGCTGGACATGGGACACGCCACCCTGAGACTGATGAGATGGCAAAGCAAACAATGCTGAACACTTCTTAGAAGATTGACCACTTGATGTGACAGCAGACATTGTCACGGCTTCCCTCCTCCTTGACTTTAGAGGGAGAGCCCTTGGGGCCTCATCTAGAGATACAGCACTGTCCTCTCCTTTAGCACACGGGACACTTGCTGGTACTTGCCTGCACCACCCACCTGGCAGAGAGGGGTTGGGTAAAGGGAAACTTCTTCATAAAACTATACAAAAGCAGGTTGCAAAACCCAAAAGAGTTAAAGAAGGCTCCTGTATCCAGAGATGACTCTTGGGTTTGGAAGAGCCCCCAGAGGCCATGTCACTTAATCCTGTACAGTGTTTTACTCCGATGTGCTCATTGTTCTTATGAGGTGCTGACAACTGTGATGTTGGTAAGTTCACAGCCTGTCCTCTATCAGCGTGAAAATTACCACGTGAAACCAATGCTTCTCAAACCGAACCAGCTGCCAATAAATTTGTAAAACCAACCGACCAATAAGTAATTCTAATCCTGTTTCAGAAAATTCTCAAAATATAATTCTGTGTAATTCTAGAAAATGAATGGTTTTAAGAATGTGAGTGTCCTTTTAAAAATTAATGGGAAAAAGCATCTTGGCTGTGTCTACATGGCATGATATATATAGTCCTGTCACCTACTTGTCCAGGCTTCAGTTTCTGCAGCTAAAAGCAAAGATATTTTCAGGATAAAGAGTGATTTTTGACAGACGGTATTTCCCATATATTGAAAAAGTTTGACCCAGTTAAACGCTTCCTCATGGGCTCTGAGTAAAAAAAGACATTAGGAATATCTTGCGTGTAAAAGTGGAGGTGAAAGGAAGTACAGTAATTCTTCAAAAGCATCTAGAAATGTTTGTCAGTAATACACTTAAAGAAAAACTTTGAAACAATGTCTAATTGGTCAAAGGAAAATAGGATCACAGGTCCCCAAAATACACTATTATATGGTAAATATGGGAAATAGCTTATCAGTTTTATTGTAGTAGAATACATATAATGTAAAATCCACCATTTCAACCATTTCAAAGTGTACTCAGTGCCATCTAGCAAATTTGCAATATTGTGCAACCACTATCTAGTCCTAGAACATTTTCATCATCCCAAAAGGAAACCCCAAACCCATAAAGCAGTCATTTGCAATTTTAAAGTAGATTTTTTTTTCAATTTACTTGTGAGGTAGTTACAGAAATAGTTTTTGTTTTAATCATGTTATGAGGTTGTTAACGGCATTTGTCCTAAGAAGTAGCATCAGGTATCCTAGGCCCAATTATCTGGGATCAGCTTGGCAACTGCAATGATCTTTGAATGTGGAAAGGATGTGGAGTCAGAAGACTTTCCATGGTGGAAAGAGAATGTGGACCCTGAACAGTCTATAAGACCATTTAAAAGCCAAAATAACCACTTATATGTAGAGAGTTCACTTTTCCAGTGATTTTGTATTACATTTGCCATTTTCTTTTTTGAAAGTATATTTCTCATGTTTGCATTTGATTCTATGGTAGTTATTTACACGAAAATAAAATTACTCTTTCCTTCCTGGTTTGTCCAGTATTGAGTATGGACATTAATATGCTTTTTATGCTTAAAAAATGATTCTTCATCCTGCAGCTTTTTCTACTTTGAACCAAGTAAAGGTGTAAAGTGAGGGGGGGAAAGCAAACAAATAAGGGCATTTCATTCTGTTTTTGAGCTCAAACTCTCTAATCCTCTATTCTAAGCACACTTGGTCACACCCTCCTCCTGGAGAACCCCGTTTACTTAGGTGTGGTCTTCCATCTCTGACCTTGCCCTCGCTCTTATTGCCATGTTCCTGAACAAAGTTCCATTCATTCAGCTCACAACCGGTGACTCAGACACCTCTGTGTGGGGTAGAAGAAGAGAGCTCTCGGCCCCCTGGGTCTGAGCTGGCCATCAGATAAATGAGTCCTGCCTCAGTGCTAGTGACAGATGATGGCTCAGTGCCTGACCTTTTAACACTTGTTAATGTTCACTTTTGAACCAGAACGTTGAGATACTACCTTATCCCACATGGCTTCCTCTCTAACAACACAGTTTGGGACAGCAGGGAGACCCAGAGCAGGAGAGATTTTGGGGAAGGAGACATTCACTGAGCTATTCTTATTCTCCATTATACATATTTACTGTTATAACACCCCTGTTATATGTTGTATATTATTATTCCCATTTTCCAGATGAAAAAACTGAGGCTACAAATGCTTAACTGAACTTCTCAAAGACCATGAGCTAGTAAGTTAGTGTGAGTATGCAAAACAAGTCTGCTTGATTTTGCAGTTCATATTTTTTCCAGTACGACAAAAACACCTTTCAGGGGCACCTCTTAAAATACCACATTAGTGCTGTATAGTTGCTCTGTATGTGAGACCTGCTCTGCTCTTTATAATTATGACACTCTCAGATTACATGGGCTGTTCTGGGAGCAGTCTTTGAAAAATATATAGCAGTACAATACCAAACACGCCCGAGTCAGTGTGTGATTCAAGTTTGGGCCTGGAAACATGAAATAGTCTGAAATACTGACAGCATGAATTCTAAAGGGATTCACTAGGGTTTCTGACTAGTAAGTTGGCTGCATTTTAGTTTAAAAAGATGTCTAGGAAAAGCATAGAACACAGACTAAGCTAGAATGCTTAGTCATAGGAAGACAGTAGAAAAGGAGAAGGTGAGAAAAAGTCTCTCTGTAATAAAGACATCTGCACTCGAATGTTTATGGCAGCACAATTCACAATTGCAAAGATGTGGAAACAACCCAAGTGCCCATCAATACATGAGTGAATTAATAAAATGTGGTATATGTATACCATGGAGTACTACCCAGCCACAAAAAACAATGGTGAACTAATAACTTGTGTTATCCTGAATGGTGCCGGAGCCCATTCTCCTAAGTATCACAAGAATGGAAAAGCAAGCACTGCATGTACTCACCATCAAATTGGTTCTAGTTAATCGACACTTACGTGCACATACGGTAGTAACATTCATTGGGTGTTGGGCAGGTGGAAACAGGGAGGAGGGAATGGGTATATTCACAACAAATGGGTGGGGTGTGCACTGTCTGGAGGATGGACATGCTTGCAGCTCTGACTTGGGCAGTGCAAAAGTGATTTATGTGATCAAAGCATTGGTACTCCCATAATTCTGAAATTAAAAAAAAAAAATGTTGATACCAAAAAAAAAAAAGAAAAGAAAAAGAAAAAAAAAAGGAGGGGGTGGTCTACTTTCCTTCCTTTCTCACAGGCAAACACAGAGGTGTCATCCTAGAGTTGGCTTTGCTGGTGTGAATTCCAACAGCTACTTCACCTCTCTGGGCCTCAGCTTCTTACCTGAAAAATAAAGGAGCTGGAGAGGTGACCTCTCAGTCCTTGCAAGGTGAACCTCTCTGCTTCTCCACTGATGCTTATGTCTCCGCACATTGTGGGGGAAGCAGATGTGGCTGGTGTCCTCATGGAATCTGTGACCAGCACTGGCTACATAATTTCGGGGGCCCAGTGTAAAATGAAAATGCAGGGCCCCTTAGCCAAAATTATCAAGAATTGCAGGACTGCAGCAGTAGAGCATTAAACCAAGTACAGACTGTTCTGAGCTCAGGACCCTGTGTGACTGTATGGCCACATGCCCAGGAAGCTCAGGGGCCTGAGGTCGGGATGGTAGGTGTGGGGGCCTGGCCAGCCTGGGAGGCAGGGGTGCTCCTCAGGCAATGAGAGCTCTCCTCAGGAAAGTGTCTAGCAGAGAAGTGTGGCTCCTCAAGGGGACACTGCAGGTCCCTTCAGCCAGCTTCTTTGCCTTGCTTTTGAAATAAGCATTGAAACAGCCATGCTGAGCTGAGGAAAATGGCCTGTTTGGGGACCTAGATCATAGCACTGCAAAAAAGTTGTAAAGACATCAGAGTAAAACATAAGCCTCCAGTTCAGCTGCTGGCGGACTTGCTGTCAGAAGGGAGGCTAAGACAGGACAGGTAGGAGAAGGGGGTTGTGGGGAAGCTCTTTGGGGAGCAGACAGCAGTCAGTTGTGGACAAAGCATGGGGAGGAAGTAGGTGGAGAAGGAAGACAAGCTGGGTCACTGAGAGATGGCACACTGGGGATGGGGAGACAGATGAGCCAGGGATAAGGAGCCTCGACACACAGACAAGAGGTGTAACCCCCGGGAGAGGGTCTGACATCAGCCCCGCACGGGAGCTGCTTCTCTACAGCAGTGCTGGGGAACCCTGAGGTCATGTGGCGCCCAGAGGACAGCATCACACTTCACGGTTCCCCTCGCCCTTAATCTGGAGGCAGGGACTTGGATGGGGCTGGAATTCTCCCTAGTCAGCAGGTGGCGCCCATTTCTGGAGCAACAGGTGAATAGTCTTTTTAATCCCTCATCATGTGCTTGGTCCCTGGGGGCCTAGGAAGCCCAGCAATGTGGAATGAGAAAACTAAGGCTGTCCATGAGAGCTTAAACATCAACACCCGACAGAGCAAACAGGGAAGCACCGTCAACTTCAAGAAGCCAAATGGCCCCAGAAGGACCTGATGGAATGTAGTCACAGATCCTGGGACATGAGGTATCTCAAGGGAGGCAGTGGCAGTGCCTCTCTGACTGTTGTCCTGCAGAGATGGAGTATTGGCTAAGTGAACTTAAAAGGTTTCCTTGGTGAGGCCACGTCTATAGTGGGCAGAGTACGGCAGCCCCAACAACTTGGAGGCAGGATTTAGGGTCATGTAGGAGCCTTGGGCATCTGACATGATGACAGACAGTGGCCCCACATGGCCTGATCCCTCAAGCAGACCTCCTCTCACGGTTCCTAACATGTGTAAGAAAGAGGATCAGATGGACTGTTCCTGAGATCCAGATATGATCAAAACCAATTCAAAGAGTCTTTTTGGAGAAAGCGAGAGGAAATACAGGATTAATTCATAATAGAGCTGGAATAAAGTGTTAAGGAAAAAAATGGAACCCTCAAAACCCACCCATCAGCTTCAAATATATATATACATACTGGCCACAGGGAGACAAGACAAGAAAGGGAAAATCCTGCTCCAGAAACTACCCCAGATGATGGAGGAATTATGCCAAATACGTGCCTCACAGACACTGCCACAGAATTTTCATATATGACTTAGAAGACATTAAAGAATGGACAAAAAACATTTCTTCTCTCCTCCACCCCTTTCTTTGTCTTCTATTCGATGTCCTCAGGTAGTGATCTCCCCATGGACCTCAGGGTGACAACTTCTGCTCCAGCACAAGCACAGCGTGTCCATCTCTGTCTGGAATTTGGCCATTGGATCAGACGCACAAACCCTTGGACTTCTTAATAGCTATGTTATCACACAATGTGCTTTTTATCCCCAACTTAAGGGTTTCCATGCAAGGTTCACCCAGTCTACTTGCAGAGGTGAAAAAAAAAAAAAACTATTCTAAGACGACCTGATGTCTAGAAATCTTTCTCTGCTCTCATTTCTCTACCCAGGGCAGAAAAACTTATACCTCAATGGTGCATGTAGTTCATGGACTCTAGTTTTGTTTGACACTAAAAATTTTATAAGAACCAACTCATTGAAATATAGGCCCAAGTACCTCTTGCCTCTCCTCTTGGAAACCCCTCACCTAAACCATCTTAGATAGAGGAACATCAGTGTTAAATACATATTGTCACTATAAGCACATACAAATGAATACATGTTTCTTGTTCTAGAGAGAATTTATCCCACTGGGTCTGAATTAGGGTTTCTCAAGAGCAGCACTATTGAAATTTTGGACCAGAAGGTTCTTTGTCAGGGGGGCTGCCCTATGATGTTGAGTAGCATCCCTGGTCTCTATCTACTAGATGTCAGTAACACCCTTCCTCCAATGTGACAACCAAATGTTCCCTGGGGAGCAAAATTGTCCCTGGTGGAGAATCACTGATCTAAAAGATCCAGCTATGTCTTGGGGGAGGCCAGGAAGGATGCTTATATGGGGTGTATTAAAAAGCCAAAGAAAGCCATCCAGTGTTTCAATTTTCCCTATAAGAAAGCTATCATTGAATCTCTTTTTCTTGTACATGTTCTTTAACAGGCCCAGATTTCTTGATGTCATTACATGAGGGCAAAAGTAAGGTCCTCTTTGAAAATGAATTAAAGTAGTGAATTCTTCACCAAACAGATAGGGTAAGTTATTTGTGGGGGGAAAACCAAGAGATTGCCTGTAAATATGTGCCTAAAGTGTTTGGTACCGGCCCAGTTCCCTCCAATCCATTGACCTAGGAGGCAAGGCCGGAATATAATTGTGGCTCAGGTCTTGGAACCTAATTATTGTATCATAGTCCATTTGGAGATAGGTTGTGTGAAGAGGAAGGAGTTGTTTGGCCATGGTACCCAAGCAATCATGGAATCCAGGAGAAAGGGTACCTCGGACATGTGGACTCTGATTTAGGGTTTTCCTGGCATAGCTATGACCAGAGTGGATGGGGGAGTTGCCTGGAGTTTTCTTAACTGATGATCCTGAAGTTCATTCTCACTAAGGAAGTTCCTGGCAGTGTGGCTCCCATGTAGCTTGCCCACAGGGAGAAAGAGTCCTTGTACAGCTGCTCTGAGTATTCCATCCATTGATGTGACACAAGATGGTCCAGTTGAGTGGATTCTCAGCTGATATGCTGCAGGTGGGCAGCGCGAAGAGAATGGGCAACCAGGTTGCCTGGGAGGTCTATCTTATCTCCACCACTGGGTGCTGGGCCTCCCATTTCCAGCTCCCAGCTCTGTTTGCCACTCCAGTTAAATGGAGTTGGATCCACTAATATGAGAGGAAGAGACACAGCAAATGACAACTCATAATGGGTGGGTTGAGGTACTGGTGGTTGTGTTTACTTTTTATTTACTTGTTGTACTGACAAGGTGATAAATACTGTTCTGGGTACTTCAGCCCATGTTGTCTTACTTGGTTTTCACATAAGCCTGTGAGGAAGGCATCTCTTGTTTCATTTGACAGTTGAGAAAACCAAGGCACAGAGAAGTGGAATGACTTCAGAACTCACAGCTACTAACTGGCAATTGGAATCAGCCACTTTGGGCTCCAGTTGCATTGTCCTTCTACATATATCAGAGATACTTCTTCAGGGTCATGGGATAAAATGGCAGCCTTAGAGAAGGCGACATATGTCAAACGTGGCCTCTGTGCTTCAGTGCTCTGAGAGGGAGTTCTGGAATTGTCCTCATTTTATAGAGGAGTTTGGCCCAGACAAACAGGAAAGATGAGGATGGTGTGGCAGAAAAGGAAAGAAAAAGGCCCGTGTGCAAGGGCCGTAAAGATAAGGCTACAGGTGTGGCTGGTGACTGGGTATGAGCAGAGACACAGCGAGAAGGGTGAGTCAGAGTGGGGGTGGTGATGACGCCATTGCCCGAAACGGGGGGGCCAGCGGGGGAGCTAGTGGTGGAAAGGCGAAAAGACGGTGAATTTGCTTCTGAAGATTTGAACTTGAAAACTTAGGGAACTGGAAACTCCAGCTGAAAATTCCAAGACCTGAGAAGAGAAGGCGTATCCCAGAATCTGTGAAGCAAGATCTCAGAACGAGAGCACCAGCAGGGAGACCCAGACACCGTCGGCGGGGCTCTGTCACTCTCAACAGTTTTATCAGTCACTTCGATGAAGGCAGAGGGGATGTTTGTCACATCTGCAGTCCATGCAAAGCTAAATGCCACAGATGTCAGAATCGATAGGCCAAATAATCAGAAAGAAGAAATGAAACTAATACGACACTTATCAAGGATCAGTGTAATCCTCGGCGTATGTTCAGAAAATCCATTGCACAACCACAGAAGTAATAAGAATAACAACAATAATAACAATGATATTATTTTTAAAATCCAATAATTACTATGTGCCAGAAACTCCATGCGTCAGTTGCTTCACAAAACAATGTATTTAACCCTTACGATAGCCCTACCACATCGGTAGTATTATTATTGCCTTCATCTTACAGGTAAACAAACAGGGACCAGGGAGATTAAGTAAAATTGCCCAAAATCAAACAAATCTTGCTTTGTCTGACTGAAAAATGTTTGCCATGTCTCTAATAAAATAAGAACTGGGGAGGCCTGATTTGACCACACTTGTGTCAAAGACATTTTCTAGTTGTAAAATTAAGTGAGCATGTGTTTGAGTGTGCCATAGAGAAAATGCACTAGCACAGATGTCGAGTCCATTGGGAGGTTATTAAAATTTTTAAATTTCCATTTCAAATTAGTTTCACTCACTTGAATGTTTTCAATGTGATTCAGTATGGTAAATTTTGAAAAGTTCATCTAGAAAGGTATGAAACTTTCATGATCATAGGAATGTTTACTGTGGGAGGATTGTGAGCTCAGGTCTCAGAGGATTTGTGACGGGATCATTACCTTATAAAATGCAGGGAAATTCCTAGCTAAGAATCAACTAAAGGACCCCAAGAGTCTATGAACTCCTGCTAACAGAGAAGCCTACTTCCTGCAGTCTCTCTGTGGGAGGAAAAAGGTGAGACCCTCTGCTCACACATCTCCATGTCACACACAACTTAGCCACTTCACCCGACTCAATTCTTCTGCAGCAGAAACTGTCCAGGTGTTTACCCATCCCCAGCTGTGCCCAACTGGGAATCTTCCCCGTCCCTTTCATTTTGAGAACTTCGTGTCTCCTTCCAGTCCTGCCTTCCCCCCTTGCCTTGGCTGACTCTGTTTTTCCTTTCCTCCTGGTCATTCCTGCCACCTCCATTCTCTTTCCAGCCCTGAGAATAGACTCCCTGGATGGTCCCTTTCAGCCCCCTAGATGGACACTCACTGTCTTTCTATTTTTGTGCCTAAGAATTTGAGCAAATTCTCATAGCAGCTTTGATAAGCCTAAGCGCATAAACATAACCCTCCACTTACACTGTCATCTGGTGCCAAATAATTACTAACCTTCTGAGTTGGGGTTACCCAGTCAGGACAGAGGACACAACTCACAGGGGCAAGAATTTCACCTGTGGATTCCTCACCATCCCATCTAACTACAAGAAAGGTTTAAGATGGTGCTTTGAGGCCATTGTGTTTACAATTTCATGTCTTTGAAAAGTTCCACGTCGACAGTGTACGTTTTAGCAAAACAGGACAATTCTGTAAGGACAACTGAGTAACCAAGTGGAAAAAAAATTACTTTAAGCAGATGAGTGCAGTGTATAATTATCCACAGTATGATTTTGGTTTTCTATCCTATAATCTATGGTCATATATTGCCTATCAACTGCTCTGTGATCAAGCTGGACTTTGTCCCAAAGGGAGGGATCATAAAATGATTTAAGTTCTATTGCTTTTATTTAAATCCCTATCTGGATTCCCCGAAAGAGGTTCTAAGGCTCTGTAGAGCTCTAGATTGTGGAATATGTCTGAAAAGAACGTTTGGAACCCTCTTGCTCATCTGAGAGAGGCCCTGATATTGTGCCTTGTTAGTTTCTTTGCCATATGTTTACTTTCTCTCCCCCCTTTTCCCTTGTCACTGCTGTGCCCAAAGTCCAGGCCTACAACTCTAGATGCTTAGGTTCCTTAAGTGCCCTTCCCCCACCCCAGTATCCATGCCTCCAGTTCCCCTCCCCCCATACATCCTGCCTAGCTCCCTTAAACTGCAGGTATGACACCTCCAACTGCACAACCTGTTCTCCAACTCCCTACGGTTAGCACTGCCATTTGCAGTCTGGCCCCACCCGATGATGGTGCATCCAACCTTACCAGGACCATCTGGGCCCAAATGCCCTACTCTGTAGCCTCTGTTGGGCAGAAAACTCTCCTCACCATCCTCCAAGTGGACTGTACTGTGCCCAGCTCCGAGTGCCAGCTTCTCTATTTCCTCCTTCCCAGTACATAACTTTTCCTCCATTTCTACAGCACTTTTACTTTCTTCATGGAACCTCTTCCATCTTTCCCAATTCTCTTCTTAAACTCATTGAGCCACTTATGGCTCCTGTTGTTTCACCCCTGTCCCCCCAAGAGGGTTTAGTAACTTGAAACCAAGGGCAAGACCGAGGCGCCTTCTTGTGGCTGTCGGTGCTGACCCTGCGCAGCACCCGGCATCCTGCAGTGGAAATGGCTGGTGGCCGCCAATGCTGTCTACTGATGCTGGACCAGCCGTTCATTTCAAATTACCTTCCATCAGCACATACTGGGTGTAAGACCTGCATTCTAACTGTGATGGGCCATCCCTCTGCCCATTCCAGACTTTCTCGTAAATGTTGTCCTGAAAACTCCAATTCTCTAGCTCCCTGTTATTTGTGATTACTTATCTGCTACATGTCGCATAGTAGTCCCACAAAAACCCGAAGTGCCAATGTGAGTTGGAATGTAAAACATTCCCTGAACACTTAAAAGTTCCAATCTCCAAAAGCCAGGGTGCAGTTGCAGTGAGGCAAAAAGAAGACCTTCAGCAGCAAAATCTGGGAAGTTGTCTTGTCATAGCTCCTTGACTCACACCCCTGGAGCCGCTTATGGTCTATTCTAAGTGGTTTTTTATAGATAATTGTTACACTGACGTTAGGGCGTTGGGAAGACAGATATAACACCCCCGATGCACTTGTAATATACCCACAAGATGAACGAGACAGTAAAACTACAATGAACATGAATGATGACAGTTATCCTTAAAATTAAATAGTAATCTGCAACGAAATCAGCGAGAACTCAGTTTAGACAAATCCTTTCTTAGAAAAATGTGTTGCATTCAGACTCTGGAAGCAGTCCTTCAGCAGAATCTAAGTCCTCGGCGTTTCTGTGTTATTGTCTCTCCAGAACTTTACACTTTATTGTAAATGCCAGCTACAGCAAGGCCAACTTGTTCCTACACATTTCTCCGAAAACTCAGTCCACTTCCCTATAGCAATTGCCGCCCACTGGGAACTAGCAAAGATCTCCAGGATTTCAGTCTTTCTAAGATGCAGGAAGAGCACTGCGGGGGGAAGAGGGGACAGGAGACGCAGAAGGTTAAGTCTTGAATGGGGGAAATCTTACCTCAGCTTCTGGCTGGCAGGGACAGTAATTTTATTAAGCTTGTCCATTCCGTTTGGTGACTGTAAGAGACGGTCCAGCTGTAACGTCAGCAGTTCCTGGCCCTGCTAGGGAACAGCATGGCAAGCCTGTGGTCTCAAGGGTTCTGGCCACATGAGTCTGATTTCTGAGAGTGCAGGCTACTGGCAAACACCCCTGCGCTAGGGAGAAGTAAAACTTGCCCGAGCACATAGTCAAGTTTCATGTTTCTATGTAATCATGTGATCCGGGTAGCCAGCCAGCTTGGCGATTACTCCACGTTGTGTAAACTTTAATAGTGAAACCTACTGGGCATGCAAATTTCTTCCCAGCTGCTTTCTTTTATAATCAGATTTGTAACCAGGTTGGGACAAGCTCCTGGCTGGTCACTACTTCCTGTTTGTCCCAAATACCTATAGTCCCTGTTTTCAGCAGGTGTCGTGCCGTCACCGCTAACTTCCTGGGCTCACGGAAAAGCAGAAGAATCGATTCCATCTGAATATCTCTTGGAGACTTTATGCCCATTTGCATAAAGTCATGGATAAGCTTTTTCCACTTATAGAACCATTATGTAAAATGGCATTTTCGTACTGTTTCTCCCCCCACCCCCACATGTTTTAAAATAAACAGGAGGGTGGCAGAGACATAGCAGTAACAGTTTACTCAGAGAGTTAGAGTCTCTCTTTTCCTGGAGCTCTATTTGAAATAGGATGCGCAATTCTCTGTCCAGGGTCATTTGGGGGTAGAAATGGGTGACCTGGGAAAGGGAGATGCTCTCCATCATAAGATGTGCGGCCTCCTTGTTGGCTGGTAGAGTCAGGAGTTCCCCTGTTGATAGCCGGATTCTTTCAAACAAAACCAAGATGTACCCAAAAGTCAGCTGAGAACAAACCTAACAACTTCCCAACGATGCAATTTTGACATCAGGCCATTCTGGAGCCCGCCCTAAAAGCAGAGTGCTACTCCTCTCCCTGCCTTTGTGCCCACCTGCCCTCATTGGCTGCTTGCTTCATCCCCTCATCAGACTCAGTGACACGTGGGACATAGGGCATGTCAAGCACAGACAGGTTGGGAGAGGCCAGGAGGAGGGCACCATACCTGCAGGGGCTGAACCCATCCAGAGAGCTCTACTTCCTTCCTGGAAGACTTTACATTTCCTTCGACCTGATCTGAAAAAAGCTGACTTCCTGTCATTTAGAGAACAGAAGACAGTTTAGGGCCAGGAAGGAAGAAAACGAGAGGGACTGCTCCTTTTGTACCTGGACATACTTCCCTGCAGCCAGCGGGGACCAGATCTCTCCTGGGTTGGAAGAACACAAAGGGACAAAGCAGAGGGCTCCCAGTTACCTCTTCTGTCACAGAACCAAGGTCTGGCTGAAGACAGAGGGGGAAAGAGGAGACAGAGGAGGAGGAGGGAGAGGAGGGGCAGCAGCAGCAATGGTAGAAGTGGAAACTGTAGGTGGATTTCCTCTTTCCTGAGCCTTTTCTGGGTACAAACAGAGGCTCTGTATTTCTCCAGGTAACCTTGATTATTCACGTTCACGTACCGCCTCTGAATTTCTGGTTTGGCCAGATGTTCAGGAGCAACATCTTCAGAGCTGTTGAAGGGTGGGGCTCTTCTGCTTGGCTAGACCCACAAGACAGCAGACCGTCTTGCACCAGAGCAATGCTAGTGCCGGCCCCCTCTCATTATTTATTTTCCCTAATCTAGCAGCTCAATTTTTTTTGCAGTGTAACCTGAAGGAGCCCAAGACCCTTCTCCCTCCTTTCCCTCCTCTCTCATACTTCCTAACTGAAAGAAACAGGTAGACCAGCATGGCAAAGGCACACACAATGTCACCAAAGATCAGAAAATCAGGCTGTGCCAAGTGCAACAATAATAGCTCATTCTTTCTGAATTACGGTAAGTGCACCCCATTGGCCACTTGACTTTTCTCTCCACCAACAACTTGGCTGAGCACCTGGGCTGACAAATTCTTATTTCCCCAGAGAAAAAGGCCGGGGGCAAGGGTTACACTTCTGCTTTTTCTTTTTACAGCCACTTGTCTTTCTTCTTTTTACTGTATTTCGTCTGACATGATGAAAGCAAGAGACTGCTTTTCCAGGCTGGACTTTGTGCCCCGTGTGGTGTGTAGCATGACAGCCTGACATTCTAGGCCAGCCGTGACGGCCCTGCAGCTGTAACTGGCTTCCCAAAAGGGCAATGCAGGCATGGCAACTGATGACACCAAGTCTTAGCTGATGAATTGTAAAAGGAATGAGACCACACAACGTGGTTCCACAGCACACACAGAACAACATACCACGATACGCGCTCAAGCTCCATCTACATGGCACAGTGGACATGGAAATTAATTAATCCCTAGATTAACAGATGAGAAATGGACAATCCCAACCTTAAAAAAAGATTGGAGTGCTTATACGCTGCTGATAAAATTATAAGGTGCAATCGCTTTGGAAACACTTTGGTATTATCTAGTAAATTGGATGACATGCATACCTCTGACCCAGCACAGGTCATAGATGCGGCTGAGCACTCCTTACCATGTGTATCAAGGTCATGTGCTAGAATTTTCATTGACACACTGTTTCTAAAAGGGGTAAAAAAAGAAACCCAGCCCTGAAAATAACTCAATTATTCATCAACAAGAAAATGAATAAATTACTTATGGTATATTCACACAAGGAATTACCATTCAACAATGAATATGAGTGAACTCCAGTTGCATCAGTATGGATAAATAAAAATAGTTTGAGCAATAATGCAAGCTAAAGAAGCTTATACACCATGATTCCATTTATAGTAAGGTTAAAGACATGTAAAACTAAATCCTATATTACTTAGGATGCATACATATATGGTAAATCCCATGAGATAGCAAAGGTAAAATCCAGGTAAATGGTTCCAGGGAGCAGATTGGAGTGAAGGGGAGCAGAGGACTTCCAAGCAACGGTAGTATCCTATTTCTTAAGTTGAGTGGTGCGTATAAATGTTCATTTTATTGTTATTCTTTGTATATTACACATATTGTAGGCATTAAATATTTAACAAAAAAAAAAATTTTTTTTAAAGATCTGGTCCAGAATTATGGGGCAAAACAAAGACAGTATACCTAACTCTAAGTCAGCTCTGTGAGCTCATGGGGCTTGAGAACAAGAAGGCAGATTATGCCGGAATTTGGGGATGAGACCTGACCTGCCCTGGTTTCTCTGGGGTGCCTTTCCTTGCGTCTGTGGATGACAACAACAACATGCTTACTGAATGCTTTCTGTGTTTCCTGGACTATGAGGACATTCCCTTTACATGTGAAGAAACTGACTCTTTGAGAGGTTAAGTGACTGGTCCAAAGTTGCACCACTCATCAATGGAAGCGCTGGGATTCAAACCCTAGTCTGTTTCCACAGTCTCAGCTGCTAATGGTAGGGCTCTGCCATTGCAAGAGAGATCTGTGATTTGGTTCTGCAGAGAGCCCTGCCCTGGCATCAAGACACCAACTTAACCATGACCTTGGGTGAGTCCCTTGGTCTCCCTGACCTCAATTTCTTTACTTTAGAGGACAGGAGAAGGGATTCAAGGAGGATGCAGGCTCCTTCTGGCATGGAATCTGGACATTGCCAGTATGCACAGAAATGGATCAGCACCAGGGGAAACATTCTCACAGTTTCCAGAAGAGGAGTCTTTGATTGTTTTTATTAGACTGCTTCCCAAGAGGGGCTGGGTGGCTGTGGCAGTTTATAGGGCCTTGCATGTAGTCCAGGTCCTCACTGGGACTGGATCAACCACAGTTCTCCCCATCTGCTCTGCCATCCACCTGCTGATGGCTTTTCCGCTGCCAGGGCCCGTTTAGGCAAACGGCCAAAGGAAGTAGACAAGGTGTGGTGTTGGTACTATGCAGAGCTGTAGCCTACTTCCGTGATGTTCAACCTCACAGCAACTCTGTGGGGAGGTGCTATGACTCTTCCTATTTTATCATGTGAAGTCTGAGCCTCAGGAAGGTCATGAGACTTAGTCTTCCTGACCCCTGAGCTAGGGTCTTTAGCCCCCAAACCATTCACTCTCTTTCCCTTTCTTGGGCATGGGGTTTAGGGGGTGCATCCTGCAGCAACAGAGCCCTGGCAGATTTCTGACACATGCAGGCCACAGGAGCAGGAACTTGCTGTTGGTCGGGCCCACACTGGCTTTTCTCAGCGAGGGCCCGTTAAGAGCCCAGAGGGAAGAAGGTTTGGAGGAAGCTCAGGAGCCCGGGTAAGTGGAGGAAACAGCAGATGAGGCCAGGGAAAGGCAAAGATAGAAAAGGAAGTGTGGCCTATGCTGCTAGTGGTTTGTTTGTTCTCCTTTGTGGGGAGGAGAGCAGGAAAGGAGAAAGAAGGAAGAAGAGAAGACATCTGTGGCCCAAGCTAATGGGCACAGGCCTCCCTTTCTGTGAGACACATCAGTTCACTATTTCGTCTGTTCCGTACACTCAACATTCTGTGCATCATATTGGCCTGGAGTGAGGCTTTCGTTTGATTAGGAGAATGGCTCAGGCGAAAACAGCCTTTATTCATTGCATTAGTCAAGCTGCTGCCAGCAAGAACATGACAATCAGCTAATGTTGGGATGGACAAGTCCTGGCCTAGGTGTCGGTTTCACCTCTTCTCTTGCCTTCAGCCCTCAGAGCCAATCTGCCAACAAAATTCTCCTCTGAAATGTTTCTGCCTTTACCCTGCTATTACTGCAGCTGAGGCCTTCACCTGGATCACTGATCAGCCTCCTGCTACTTCCCTTTAGCTCCATCCACACCCCCCGACCCGCCATTCTTACCCCTAGTTCACGCTTCCAGCTGCTGATCTTTCCTAAGGATGCCAGAGGCTTTTCTTTTCTTCTAGAACCAAGTATGAGCATCGATCGTGCCTCTCTGTGACCAACTCTCCCTTGAGACCCATCTTATTCCTCACTAATTCTCAGCAGGTGAGCATCCTTCTACTCAGACGAGTCATCAAACATCTCTTTCTCCTGGTCACCGTTTCTGGCCACTAGCCAGAAACAGCCACCCAGAAACAGAGTGGGAAAGAGATACATGGGATCCAGGCAATCAGGAGGCCAGGTAGGTCCCATGGCCAGGGAGCAGGCAAGGGTGGTGAGGCAGAGGTCTCTGTCTAAGGAATGGGTGCATCTAGGTGTGGAGAGTCAAGACAAGGTTCATGATCTGCAAGAGTGGAGGGGCTGTCTGCCAGAGGCCTCAGCAGCAGATGCTGCAGCTGCTGGTTACCACTTTCTGTTACCTTTTATCTCATGAAGCTTGACCAGTCCCCTTGTCTTCCTACCCAGGCAGTCCATCTGGATTCAAAGGGTCCCCAGACAAAAGCAGACTTGAGGAAATGTCTCATGTTCTTGAAGATGTTCACTATCTCCAATTTAATATACAAGTTTAATGTGATCCCAATAAAAATAGCAATAAGATCATCCCCCTCCTCCCATGCCAGATCCAGACAAGTTGATTGTAAAGTTTCTGTATAAAAAGAAACAAGCAAGAATAGCCAAGAAAGCCTTGAAAAAGAAGAGTGAGGGAATGGGAAGGGACTAGCTCTCGCAGGTACTAAAGTATGTTACGAAGCCTCGCTAATGAAAACAGCATGGTATTGCTGTGTGACCAATGGAACTAATAGGAAATGCATAAATAAATTGAAGTCTATAAAGATATTAAGTATATTATGAATGTGGCATATCTAATGGGGAAAATATGGGCTTTTTATTTCATAATAAACAGGGCAATTGCAAAGCCTTTGGGAAAAACATAAAACTTAGATGCATACCTCAAACCATTTGCCAGAGAAAATTCCCAATGGATCAGAAATTGAAATGTAAAAAATACAAGGCCAGCAGGCCAGGTGCAGTGGCTCATGCCTGTAATCCCAGCACTTTGGGAGGCTGAGGCAGGAGGATCACTTGAGGCCAGGAGTTCAAAACCAGCCTAGGCTACATAGCAAGTCCCTTTCTTTACAAAAATAAAAAAAAGTTAGCCAGGTGCCATGGCACACGTGTGTCGTCCAAACTACTTGGGAGTCCAAGGTGGGAGGATCGCTTGAGCCCAGGAGTTTTAGGCTATAGTGAACCATGATGGATCCACTTCCAGCCTTGCAGACAGAGCGAGACCTTGTCTCTAAAAAAAAAAATAAAAATTTAAAAAACACAAAAAAATGTAAAAAATGAAGGCATTCATATTCCAAAAGAAAACCCACTAAAATTTCTTTATGACTTAAAATCTAGAACTATAATAATAAAAGAAAATCTTGATCAATTTAACTAGAGAAACAGGGAGAAATTTTTTCATGGCAAAAAAATACCATAATCAATGTCAAAAGATAAATGACAGATTGAGAATAAAGAGTTGCATCATGTATCACAGACAAAAGGCACATCTTCTTAATGGGTAAATAGTTCCTAAAAATTGAGATGAAAAAAAAAAAAAAGAAAACTAAACCAAAACTTGAATGAAGAGTGGGCAACACCCGTGAGTGTGAAAGGCAAGAGGCTTTTAAATGGATGGAAAGGTAGTAATCACACTCCCATCAAGAGAAGGATTATTATAACCACCCGGAAGAAATATCTCATATACCAGCTTGGCAAAAATCTAGAAGTCTGATGATAGACTCTGTTGTTAAGGCTCTGAGGAAACAGACACACTTTGCTTGTAAAATGTTACACTCACGTGGAGAATTGGCAATATCTGACAAAATCATAACACTTGAACTTATCTTGTGACTCAAGCAATCTCACTTCCAGGACCCTTCCCTGAAAACACACCTTCCCTATGTACACCTGCAACAACTGCTCGCAATTACTCACTGCAGTTGTGTTAGCAATGGCAAAAGACTGGAAAAACCTAAGTGTCTATCAGTGGGGAACTGGTTGAATAAATGTTGCTATATACACATATACACACTTATTATTGCAAAAATAAAAACTGGAAGGATAAATCAGAAGCTGATAAAAATAGTCACCCATGGGAGGCAGAAGGGAGCTGGAAATAGACTAGAAGTGATGGAGATGTATGGAGTTTTACTGAATTTTGACTTTCAACGTGGTAACTGACATATCTTAAAAATAAAATTAAGGCCAAAAGTAAAAAAAAAGCAAATCTTAAAAATAAAAATAAACACAAACAAATGAATTTAAATGGCAACATATCCCAGAGAAGAGTTATGTCAGGTGATCAGTGAAACATATTCTAAGAATGGAAATAACTGCAAAAAAAACCTTCAAACTTCACTATTTTTATTTTTAGTAGTAAAATATGCATTTTGATTTTTAAAGTGATTAGTAGGAACCAAGATTTTTGGTGTAAAAGGAAAAAATACAAATACAAAATCAAAGAAGAAAAAACTCAGTAATGTTCAATTTAATCAAAAATATCAATCTGAACTCACGGTTTCCTAGCACTAAATAGTAAAAGGTCCTAGAAGCAATGATATTACAGATTTAAACACATGAAAACATGCTCAATTACAATTGTATTAAGAAAAAGACAGATTCCTCACTAAAAAAAGCCAGGATTTCCTCTAAGAAAGGGTTGATTTCAGGTTTGGGACAGGAAAAGTAGAAGATGAACCTGGCCCATCTTGTGCCAGAAAGGAAGGAGATGCCCAGAGACAGTGGGTGTGTCAAAAGGACATGGGAGCAGATCCTTGAAGGGGGTTCCAGTAGACAATTTTGGGAAAATTTGAGCATCAAAAAATAATAATAATAATGTCTGTAATTTATTTTAAAATATCAAACAAATAAAACTACACTAGTCCATAATAATATAACAAAAAAAAAAACCGAAGTTATTTTCCAACATTGAAGATAACTTCCATCAACTCATGAATTAGAAATTTAAAAAATTCAATTTATTGAAAATTAAAGAATGAAGCATTTACCCTGATGTTTTTAGGAGGAATTGAAAATCCTCCTCAATTTTCACAGAAGAATACTTGCTAATCAATATAGAATGAATGGTAGAATTAGAAAATTACCATTTTGCAGTGCCAAATAAATAACTGGTGTAGGCAAGGATGATCAATGAGTGCTGAAACCACTGGGTGAGACGCCGTTGGGAAACATCATATCCCAATGCTGTCAGAAGATGTCAGAGTCTCATCCCAGAGGCTGCTGGCTGAGTGCAAAGCTGACTTGTGCAGAGCTGGCAGCTGGCTGTCACTACCTTGATCACATGGTCTAATTCAGCGTTATCCATATTGCTTCCTGATGTGTGGCAAAACTAAGTACATCTCCCCTATGAGGTATACTTGCCACAAATGTTTAATCTCCACTTAATCAATTTATTAGACCTTACTTCCAGCTTACATAGTGTGAACACATAATTAATCATGCAAACTAGGGCACTCTTGGGAGTGAAAGGGGACTCAATTATGCCAGGGCTACAGGTTTAAACAGGCAGGAAATTCCTAGACAAACTGGAACTCGAAGTCCTGCTAAGTTTAAGGGAAATAAAGGGGATAGAGGAACAAGTTGGACATCATTAAGAAGAAAATATAATAATGAAAAACATCCAGATGTAGAAATTCTACAAGACTACCACTTGGTCTTCTAAAAAAAAAGAAGAAAAAAAGCAGAGGAAATATTCAAAATTAAATCAGACAAAAGGCCATAACAACCGAATATAATGCATGAACCTGAAGGGGATATTAGTTTAAAGAAACCAAATATAGAAGTCATTTGGGGACAATTAGAGAAATTTTACTGTGGTCTGGATGTTAGACGGTGTGAGGGAATTGTTAATGTTCTTAGGTGCAATAACGGCATTGTGATAACGCGGGAGGAGATCCTTATTAGGACGTTTTTGGGAGGAGCATGCTGATGGATTTAAGGTTTAAGAGTCATGATGTCTACAACTTTTTTCAAATGGTTAAAAAAGGGTTAGCAATGGTTGAAGCTGGGTGGTGGGCATATGGGTGTTCATTGTACCATTCTTTCAGTTCTTCTGCATATCTGAAAATGTCATGTACGAGTTTTAAAAATGGCAGAACTCTAAATGCTTGGATTGTTTCTAGAGAGCCACTGGGGGCCTTGGATCTGCCTGTCCCGCCGGCCTCATCATCAGTGCTGTCTCTCTCAAGGAGCGTCCTGCCTGAAAGTCCATTGTCATAGCCTTTCCATCTTCCATATATTGCCCCAATTTTGAACATCTTCTGATTTCTCTAATTCTGCAAACTTGTCCCATTTCCCTCTGGTCCACTTGGGCCTCTACTCTGACCTCCTCCTTCTCTTTATACTTGGACCACAGTTTTGACTTTTAGCCATATGCCAACTCATTATTATTTTGTGTAAGTGTAAATCCTATTACCTTGATGAAATTATAAACATCCCAGTGAAAGGACCATATTCTTTCATTTAGGTCTTTTTCTATAGAAAGCACAAAGCTAGAATATTATGTATGTACAATAAATACTTTCTGAGTTAAATCTGCCAGTTATTAAAAGAGATCTGGAAAAAAAATAAGAGACAGTAGTGAGACACAACTACTTTTCAAACTTGGGAACTGAACTGATGTTAAAAATAATTGAAATTCTGTCTACCTGTACAGGAATGGGGAACTATGTGGCCATGGAAGCTTTGCTTTTGGATCACAATACTTCTCCCAACTGAGCCTGGGCACAGACTAAGAGTCCTTCACAAACGTATCCAGAAATTCACTGCTAAGTGCTCAGAGCAGATACTCCGACAGAAACCTGTTTGCCATCCCTGTCCTAAGAGAAGACTGAGAAATCAAACTTTTCCCTCCCCTAGAACTTATCTCTCATTAACTCCAATGCTACAGTCTCTTTCATATTGTCTCTCTGATCCACTTGCTTTTCTTACCTGCCTCCAAACTCTACTTCTAGTCCCCTAAATATCCAAACAGATGCCTGGCCTCCCCCGGCTTCACCAACATCTCCTTCACTGTCATCCCTAAACAGTCTTCACTGGATGACGGTATCCCTGTAGTCTGGGACCCAGATTACCTGGCCTGCTAAGTGCCTTGAGATTGGACTGCATTTCATGGCTGTGCGTTCAATCATAATTCATCAGATCTGGAATAAGAGAGAGCATCGCCACATTCAGCAAATGAAAATACAGGATGGCCAGTTAAATTTTAGATAAACAAATTTTAGACAAAAAAATTTTACTAAACCCATGTTTAGTACAAGCACGTCCCAAATATTGCATAGTGTCTGTACTTCATTTGACAAACCTAGATGAGAAACCCAAGGCCCAGACAGTGAGCTGACTTACAAAAGTGTGTTTTAGAGAAAAAAACAAGAGCAAAAAAAACTAAGATCTCCTTACTCCCAACCCATATATAAGGATCTTTTTTTGCAAATACTACAATGTCTGTGGTTAGGATGTGTTGAATCAGAACAAGCAAGCAGATTTCTTATGAAAAGAAATTTGGTACATGCTTTTCTATTAATTATTTAACCAAATAATTTGGGCCCCTAGGGTAGAATGGCTTCAGATCTTTAACCTCAGGTTATCTGAAGGGAAGAATTCAAATTCGCTCTTAAGAAAGAGAAGAATGCATGTGGCCGCCTTGGAGTCAGAATGAAAGAACAGAACAGATCACTGTCATCCTCCCAGACCATGAATGCCTGTCCGTGTGACCTCAGCATTCAGCTTGTTTATAAATGAGAAGACCCTGCATAGAAAATGTAACAAATACGTATAGAAAGCCACTGTATATAAAGAGATCTTTATAGATGTTCTATAACATTACTGTCTTTCAAATCAGTAAGTAAACGGCTAATACCCCAATAGCGAAGTGAGCAAAGAGCACAAAAGGGTAATTCACAAAAGGAGAGATACAAATAGCTGATAAAAATGTGAACAGGTTCACAATCACACTAAACCAAAAAACCACAGATGAAAGCAAGTATAAGATACCATTCATTTTCTAAGCTACCAAATAAACTTTTAAAAGTCGTGAAATTCAGGTTTGGCAAAAGCATTGTTAAATGGGCACGCTTGCTGTTGTCAGGACTGCAAATGTAAGTCAATCTGGTCATATGTAACAGGATTCTTAAAATGTTCATATGCTTACAAGTAAAATGTAAACTTAGTACCTGTACAAGTGTCTGAGAGCTGCCGTAACAAATTACCACGAATTTGGTGACCTAAAACAACTGAAGTTTGTTCTGTCACAGTTGTGGAGGCCCGAGGTCTAAAATCAAGGTGTCGGCAGGGCCAAGCTTCCTCCCAAGGCTCTGGGAAGAGTCCTTCTTCTGTCTCTTCCAGCCCCTCGTGGCGCCAGGCGTTCCTTGGTTTGTGACTGAATAGCTCAAATCTCTGCGTCTGTCTTCACACGGCCTCTTTTTTCTGTGTGTCTCTTCTAAGGACATATATCACTGAATTTAGGGCCCACCCACTTAATCCAAGAGAATCTCAAATTGAGATCCTTAATGCAATTATATCTGCAAAAACTCTTCTCCTCAAAAAAATCACATTCACAGGTTCCAAGGTTTAGGACACAGACCTACCTTTGGGGGGTGACCATCCAACCCACTTTATACTCTAACATGATAGTCTCACTTGACTTACGAATGTCAAATAAATATATATGTGTGTGCGTGTGTATTTATATATACGTGCATGTGTGTGTATACATATATATTAAAAAATTGTGTTTCATTTAGTATTCTTTTAGCTGCAAGTAACAGCAAGCCCAACTCAGGCTGGCTTAAATAAGAAAGGAAATTGTTAATATACCCAACTGTCCTGGGTCTGAGCAGGCTTCAGAGTTTAGGGACCAAACACTACGGTTAGGACTGTTTTTCACCCTCTCTGGGTCTCTTGGCTAATTAATTCTTTCAAGGTGGCCAGATGGCCCTGGCTCAGTGCGTTGCTGGACCTAGCTCATGTCAACTATTCAGAGATAATTGCTAAATTTTTAGAAATTTTGTGAGACTATTGTTAACATAGTCATTATTTTTTAAAAATAAATTATATAAGATTACAATCAAATGAATTACCTTAAAAAATATAATAAATACTCAAAACTCATGTTTGCCTATTTTACTGCATTTTACTATTTTCTATGCTCTTGAGGTTATTTACGTCTATATTAGTCTATCTTTGCGGTAGAAAGACTAGCCACTGGCTGCTACTGCACACTCCTTTTCAATTCCACGTTCGGCAACATCTGTTAGAGCTTGGCAGCAGCAATGGTGGAAGTGTTTTCACCACAGGAATTGGCAAATGCTACAAGTCAGAACGTTTTTTTTTATTATTTTTTGAGAGCCACTGGCTGAGCATGCACCAGCACTCCAGCTGCTCCGGCCTCACAGCCCCTCGGGTCCAAGTACAGCAGGATGCAGACAGCACCCTCAAAAGCAGTGAGAGTCACTCCGACTGGATGTTTTGGTCACATTTCCATCCCTGAACCAAACACCAAGGCCAGGGGGAAAGTGATGCCCTGTCTTCCATCCCAAACTGGGGTCAGAGGCCCTCCCTCAAGCCTATATATTCAGGGTGATCCCACATGAAATATCAGGAGCTGTCACTGGAAGAAGGGAGAAATGGCTCCTGGAGAAACTCAAAGTACAACCACCATAGTTTTGTGAAGCAGTAGCCTACGCAAAGTCTCACTCTCCTCTAACCCACCTGGCGGCCTCCTTCTTCCATTCATCTTGGGCAAGAGACATGTGGTTCTGGACCAGTGAAGCTCTGGGAAGTGGGATGAGATGGGCAGGCTCTGGTCCAAGACGTCTTCCCCACGATCTCCAGCCTCCCCCTTTCGTGGGGTGACGTCCCCACGCTCTCATCCCTCAAGCCTGGGTTTTAACTGCTCACAGCATGGCTCCAACTTAGACAAGTGGAACATACATTTCTGTGTCGTTCCTGAGATTTTTAAAAAATAAAATTTAAAATATTTCTTCCTTTGAGGGGTTCCTGGTCAAGTGGAGGAGACATAGACAAACAAATGGGGGAGTTTGGAAAAGGGGGACAGGTCCCCAGAGAAGAGGACGTGTGAGCTGGAACTTCAGGTACATATAGGAAGTTCCCTGTGGGGCCAGAGGAGCACAAAGGAGGCTTTCTATTCCGAGGACAGATGAGAGCTGTGGCACCACCAGCTCACCCAGCTTCCTCTCACCTCTCTTTTCCAACATCCTAGACACCTCAGAGAGATTCCCCTGCCTCTCTGCTCTTCTTTCTGAAGCAAAAATAGAACCCAAACATGGGAGTCACACAAAAGCACCGTTTGACACAGCCTTACAAGGAGGATGAAGAACACCCAAGCTTTAAACTGAATGTGCAAAGAGCCTGGGCCGTTGGAAGGACCCACAGGCACCTCGGAAATCTCCAGCTGCCCCCACCGTGGCCCTAGACGAAACCCATTCCTCTCCGAGCACAAACGTTCAAAGCAAACAAGTTCTCACTTTGTTAGCTTTCCTCTTTGGCTCAACTACTGTATTACCTACCACAGAGTCATTTTCTATTTTCATCACCAGGGCAGATGTTACTGCAACAGTCTTTTGAGCCTGGGGACCAAGGTACCATTTATAGCTTTGCTTCTATGGGAAAAAGTGCTTTCAAGTTCCAAACAACCAACTTACAAATACATGATTGAACCCAGTTGCTTTTAAGCCATGAGCTTCCTGTAATGTTTTGCACACTTTATTGCCAAAGGCTGGTGTGTGTGTGTGTGTCAGTATGTATGTGTGTGTGTTATAAAATTTCTAAATATGGGCACCAGGTGTTGCATTTTCAGACTGACCAAGCGTAACTTTTTTTTTTCCCCTCTTAAAGCAACAGAATCATTTCTTTGGTTTATCTCTTTAAAAGTAAACATGGTAAAAGAAACAGCTGGGGGCCACAAAAATGAAAATAGCAATGCCAAAAATTTAGCGGAGAAAGATATATATACATACACGTTAGTGCAATATAAGAAAAAAGGCTGACTTTTTAAAAAAACCTATTGTTACAGATTAAGGCAAGCCTCCAACACAGGGAAAGGTCAGAGATCAAAGCTTCCTGCACAGCTTGGTTTTACTTTTGAGTTTAGCCACTCAAAGAGATTGCCACGATGAGGTTTCTAGTCCGTTTCAAAGCAAGCCCAGATGAACAAAGAGTTAAAAACCACACAGTGAAGGTGGCACATAACCTATCTCCCTGATAAATCTATATTAACAGATAATGCACACACCATAAGGGGTGACCATGCAAATTGCTTTTTTGCCTCAAAAGAAGACAATTGAGCTTAAGACCTGATTCATTTCACTCTCCCACCCCTTCATTCCTCTCTGTTTCTCTTCTACACCCTTGACTGATCTTCTCTCCTCGGTCTCTTTATTCCTGTCTCACTTCCTCTAACTATGGGGTATGATGCGGTTAGGATTAATGCTCCTAAATCAGATAAATTAACTATAACTGTTTTCCTTTCAAACCCATTTCTTTACTGCTGTTTATTCAAGATTCATACCCTTTGTGTATACACTGGCATGATGAAGCATTTTTCCCTGTAGACATTGGTGGGTAATTTTCTACATACCTGAATGGTAGGGGTTTTTTTTTTTTTTTTTGAATACTGCTAACTATCAAATTTTTTTTAACTTGCTTGTGCAAGTTAACAAAGTCCACTACTTCACAGTGAGCAGGAGTGGCTACATACGTTGTGGGATCCAATGCAAAATGAACACGTTAGGCCCCTTGTTCAAAAAGTATTAAGAATTTCAAGACGGTGAGTGCAGAGCATTAAGCCAAATGTAGGCTCTTCTGAGTGTGGGGCCCTGTGACCACACAGGTCACACCTCCGTGGCCCTGGCCCTGCTGGTAGGTTTTGATTAGTGAGAGCACGTACACATCAACACATGTACGATTTTCTAGGCTGGTATGAAAATTAACCCAAAATTCACATTGGAAATTAAGGGATGTCACCCCCTCCCCCAAAAAAGTGTAAACATCCTGCGGTGGTTTCCAATACACTTCCTGAGAATCCACTTATTTATATTCACTTGTCATTCGTTACAACACCTGGATCAACTGATGAATGGGGTGTTTCAGGGTGATCCTCTTTCCAAATTTTTAGAACTTAATAAAATATACTCGAAATGTGCTAAACAGGGAGGGAATTTTGGGGCCACCTTCCCTGCCCAACCCACCCCAGCCGGAAGCATTTCTGATACTGTAGTGAAAAGGCTCTGTGCTCACCCAGAATCAAGATTAGCCACCACATAATGGATTGATGGCCCGATTGATGGAAGGGCTGATAAAGCCAGGTTTGCAGCTGAAGGAACGCTGAAGAACAGGTTTCTCTGGTTCCAAGAAATTAAATTACGATCACATTGTTCTTCATTAAGTGTCCCACGGCTGGGACAATCAAGCTATAGTTGCACTTTTTCCTGGTCCTTCTGCTGGTCGCATAGACCCCTCTTTAAGACCCCCCCCCACTATCCCTACCCCTTGTCCCCTGGACACTTTGCCTTCCCCTTGTGATAATGGAGTCTTGATCCCGTATCCTTTCTTGCAAACTTGACAGGATATTAGTGGCATCTTCTTCTGCCCTGGCTTCTGTTGGCTTCAAAGTAGAAGGGAATTGTCTGTGGGATGGTGAAGAGTGTCTGGATTCCAGCTGCACCTCTCCAGCAGGATTGATTGCCAATGGATCCTACCGCATTTCCCAAGAGCAAACACAAGCCACCATCCTGAGATTGACACTTTTTCCCCAATTGCCTACTCTAACCTCCAATCTAGACTCACAGGAGCATGAGGAATGAATGAACAGTGCCTCATTTAATCTTTGCCACCCCTTGGGCACAGACGAGAAAACTGGGACTTGGAGATGTTAAATAACTACTAATAAGAGGAGGGACTGTGATTCAACCATGCACTGTTTGGCTCTTAATATTATTGTATACTGCCCACAAAACTTTGCTATAAATTATGAGACAGAAAAGTCTAACATTTCCTAGTAAAAATTATATTTATAATATTCCTGATAAACTCATTCACTCTCCTATGGTTTTCCTATTTTCTGTCCCTCTGCTAGATCACTCTCCTTCAAAACCCAGTGGATAATACCAACTTCCCAGTCACCCTTTTTTTCCCTTCTTGCCATCACCTCCTCAACTCAGATGCTATCAGAAAACAGATTTTTTAAAAAACTGAAAATTGCAAACCCAGAATATTCACCAGCAAGGAAATAGAAGCTAACCAACACCAAAGAAGTTGAGAGGATTTCAAGATGAAACATTCAAAAATCTAGAATTGTGTTGCATAAGTTAGCTGGCAATGCTGTACCACCTTGTAAAAATTCAATTATTAATAACAACTAATTGAGGTCAGGAGTTTGAGACCAGCCTGAACAAGAGTGAGACCCCATCTCTACCCAAAATAGAAAAAATTAGCAGGGCGTAGAGATGTACCCCTGCAGTCTCAGCTACTCAGCTATTCACAAATCAATAAGAAAAACACAACACACCCAGTAGAAAAATATTGCAAAAGATATAAATGGGTAGTGTACAGAGATACAAGTAGCCCTTTACAGACAGGATGATCACTTGATCCCAGGAGTTTGAGGTTGCAGTGAACTATGATCACACCACTGCGCTCTACCAGGGATGACACAGTGAGACTTTGTCTCAAAACAAACAAACAAAAACAACTAATGTGCCTATAGTCCTTTATAGTTTATAGAATACTAATGCACTTGAACTTTACAATATATTATGGCATAGATGCTATTATTACATCCATTGTACAGGGGAGAAAACTGAGGCACAGAGAGTTACGTAACTTGCCCACAATTAGTCAATATGAGAAGTGAAGCATGTTTTCTAACTTGGGAGCCTGTGTTCTTTCCACTCTCCCACACAGCTATTTGTTGAACTAAATTTTTAGATCAATGCACATTTATTTCTTCTTTTTCAAAATGACAAGAGTCACCATTCAGAAAGAGCTAAGAGCCTAGTCTAAAGTTCTGCAGCTTAGACATCCTCTTGCTCCCAAATTCAGAAGTCACTGATCTTTGTTCATTCTTTCAAAACCTAGATAGGTTTCAAATTAGCAGAGAAAATACAGATTGTTTAATAAAAGAATCTAGGACAAGTAGGAAGCTACTTGGGGGAAGAGAAACTTGGATTTAATACCTTACCTGGTACACAAAAATAAATTCCAGTGCATTAAAGTTTTAAATGTAAAAATAAATTTGTAAAAAACTAGGAGAGAACATGGGATTTACTTCCCCCATCTGGTGTTTGGAGCTTCTGAATGGGAAAGGGGTAAGTATGACACAAAACATGGCTGCCATAAACGATAAGATTGATACATTTGACTTCATTAAAAAAAATCTAGATGTTTAAAAAGCTTTGCCATCTATCAAGCCAAAAGTCAGAGAACAAAATTGGGGGAAGTATTTGGAACCTATAACCGGGAAGAAGGTTAAATTTGTAATATATAAACAAATCTCACAAATCAATAAGAAAAACACAACACGCCCAGTAGAAAAATATTGCAAAAGATATTAATGGGTAGTGTACAGAGATACAAGTAGCCCTTAAATAGATGAAAAAATGCACAACCTTACTCATATTAAAAGAAAAGCAAATGAAAACTCCACTGGGTTACCTTCTTCCGCATGTCCCATTGGTAAAGATCCCATAGTTTGATAACATACTGCGGTGTGTAATCCGAATGTAAATTGGTACATTGTCAATGGAGAGCAATTTGCAGGTTGGCAATATCTGTAAAAATTGAAATGCACATATAAAGGATTTAAGCACATTGCCTGTCATCAAAGTACCATCAAGTGTAAACGATGGAACTTGGATTTGACTCCAAACCCCATGCTATTTGCACAGCCCCAGAGTTGGAAGACCTCTACTTACACATTGAACAGACATTCAGTAAGTACCCAGGAATGCAAGTAGCACTCTTAAATTTTTAAAATAGACTTTATTTTTAGAGCAGTTTTAGGTTCACAGCAAAATTGAGCAGAAGGTAAGGAGATGCCCCATACACCCCGTGCCCCCACGAGTGCATCGCCTTCCCTATTATCAACACCCCCCACCAGCATGGCATTAGTTACAGCTGACGGACCTGCATTGACTCATGATTATCACCCAAAGTCTATAGTTTACACGAGGGTTCGCTCTTGGTGTTGCACATTCTAGGGGTTTGGACAAATGTATAATGACCATTATAGGATCGTACAGAGTAGTTTCACTGCCCTAAAAACCCTCTGTGCTCTGCTTACTCATCCTTCAACGTCTTTAATTTTCATGATAAACTGGTTTGTATATTATTATGTAAGTGTTTATTATGTATGTTTTACGTATGAAGGGACCGTGGCTCAGAGATGTTAAGTTTCTCATCCAAGGACACACAGCTGCCAAGTGCAAAAGCCATTCTCAAAGCCAAGGCCAGCCTTTTTTCCCACATAACTGCTTCCTCCAGCAGCTGCCTCTGCCCTATTATACTGCCTTCCAGAATCCCAGAAGCTCTGTAGGATAAGGAACCTGTGTGACATGATGTTGGTCCTCCGACTTTGTTGGTTAAGTGAGTGAATGGTGCAACCCTGACACTGGCCGTTGCAGATAAAGAGGACGCTGCCCTTCTTCTGCACAAAGGAAAAAATTACAAAGCATAAAATGAAGCAGGGAAAACTAAAAGGAAGAACAGTAGAATCTTCTGAAATAAAAGTAATTTATTCATAAATAAAATACTCCAGACTGTCTCCAAAAGGGCTCTTGCTTTACAACCCGGAGATCTTTTAAGATAGAAAATACTGACACCAAATGGTGGCAAGTAGAACTTCCGTGTTCGGGACGGCAGAAACATCGGAAATGAAGATTGGCTCTGCCTGGCAGACTTGCTGAAGACTTCCCAGGAAACCTGGCTTGTCAACAGCACCCCTGCCTGGTTTCATTTTGCAGCATTTCCCACACGTGTATGTCAGGATTTGCTCCCAACAAGCTGGCCTTCCTTCTCTGCCACCAGAGTCCCAGACCAGGCCAGGCGCTGGCTGTGCCGCTCAGTCCCGGTGCACGCTGCCCTGGTCTACAGTGTCCGGATGTGTTTACCCACACAGGCGCAATGAACGGGTGTGTTCCTGTGTGTGTTCATAAGCTTACGTGTCAGCGTGCAAAATCACTTACCTTCTGTGTACAGAGAAAATGTGAGCTTTGTTATTTTGTCTATCGAAGAGCTGATTTTCTTTCTTCTTGCTAGAATGTAAGAAAAGAACTAAAGCTTAGGCCCCTCTGGCCATTTCAGTCCAATCCAATCATTTTAACTGTCCCGCTAGGTAACTCAGTGTCTTCTGCTTGGATGACTCCAGGAAATGTAACATCTTCCAGAATTTTTCCTCTCCCCCCAAGACGACACCCGGCTATATGGGAGACACATGTGGCTATTTGTCCTTGGGGAACTGGGGAACACTGTCTCACAGGGTGGCTGATGGAGTGAAGCTGGTACTCAACACCTAATGCCCTGCTTTCTGCCACCTGGCAGGGGCTTGGTGCTGCAAGTTTGAGTTGTCCAGAGCATTGAGGAGAATTTCCACCAATTAAAAGTAATTATTTCATTTAGCAAACCCAAATTTCAATAGGGGGTGGGGGAGAAGTCTCTACCTCTGTGTCTTTCTATTAACAGCTTTATATGAAGGAGGACATGTTGAGTTATCCATCTCAGCCATGCTCAGCAAATATTCTAAACCAGAGGTTTTCCCACCTTGGCGGCACAGAAGGATAACTGTGGAGTTTATAAAAAACATGGATACCCAGCCCCACACCACCCTTCGAGATTCAGATTCATTAGTCTGAGCCCAGTGGTCACTGATGTTTTTAAAACTCAGGCAGTTTTATTGTATAGCCAGGTCTATGAACTAAAGTTCTCAGTAGAGAGCAAATAGTTATGTAATGATGTATGCATATCACAGGCAAACAGTGCTTTTTGTTTTTGTTTTTAACAGTTGCTTTAGACTGAATGTTTGTTTCCTACCAAAATTCACATGTTGAACCCCTGATCCCCAATATGATGGTATTTGGAGTGAGGCCTTTGGGAGCTAATTAGGTCATGAGGGTAGAAGCCTCATGAATGGGGCTAGTGCCTTTATAAGAGGAAACAGGAGAGAGATGATCTCTCTCTCTCTACCATGTGAAGATACAGCAAGAAGATGGCTACCTGCAAACCAGGAAGAGAGGCCTCACCAGAAACATTATTGGCTGGCACCTTGATCTTGAACCCAGCCTCCAGAACAATGGGAACTAAATTTCTGATGTTTAAGCCACCCAATCTATGGTGATTTTGTTGTAGCACCCCGAGCTAAGACACCCTTGGTGATCCTGGAGACACTAATGTATAGAATTTACCTAGTTTGTCCCTAAGAGTCATCGGCCTCCTCTTGGATTTTCCTGGATCTCTTCCCCTTCTCCCCCTGTGCCCTCCTCCCAAGCTGTCTGAGGCAAACCTCTTCCCTCAGCAGAAATTCTTTCTGCTAGACCTTCTACTGCCTTGTCTAACAGAGCCAAGACTTACTAGAGGTACCATGTTTACTTCCTCTGAGTCTAAGTAACCTGATATCTCAGAAAACTTTTGAAAGGAGTCAGGCTCTTTTGCACCATAGCAATACCATAGCAGTACCATAGTTCCATAGTAGCATACAGCTTACATCAGTTAAAACATTTTGGTTAAATATAATCATGCCATTTAGCATATAATTATAAGCTAAACTATTATCTCCATGATTTAAAAACATTAAATATGACATTTTCTGTGATTTTTAGAAAGTAAACAATTGCTCACAAACCTTTATAAAAAGATTACTATATTGAGAGTGAGTTTCCTCTCCCTTCACCCCTGCCAAATATTCTCTTTGAGAAACACACATTTAAAATTAAGTTCTTAAATTTGTTGCATCAAGAACTAAGTTTTGGTACCAAATTCACAATGTAAGATTATTTCTGCTGGGCCGTTGAACCCCTTTTTCCTCCCAGGTGGTGATAAAAGACTTTCACTTCCTGGCAAGGAATCAGAGAGAGTTCGGGCTGCATCCCCGGCAAAACCAGCTTTAGAGAAATGGTTTGGCACAAACATTTGTGGGCCTGAGCTCCCCACTTCTAAACCTTAGGGCCGTGTCATGCACAGAATTCTCCCTGGTCTCTCTGGCTGGGTGCAGAAATGGTGTTCTCCAGCCTGTAATTTGAGACTGTCATCTGTGTAACAAGGACATGTGCTGAGCCCTCGAGGGCCCACAAAGAAGGTTACACTCTAAGTGGCAAGACAAGCCATGCTTGTCTACATAAGGAAAGACAATTCAGTTAGGGGCAGAAGGCAGTTAAAGCAGGGTAAGTATCAAAGGTGCATTCTTAGGGTGAGTTCCCAGGACTCTGGCTCTGAGACGAGGATTTGTGTACAAACATCTATTGTGGAGGCCGTTGGGATCAGCATCTTTGGGGAGGGGGTAAAGGAAATAGAAGGGCAGAGGGAGGAGTTGAACCGCAATACGATCACAACGCAGGTCTCCACCAACCTAACAGGATGCTTTGGAACTAGGGTGGCCCTTCGGAGTTGTCACCACTTGAAACAAGATGGCCTGGCCTTCATAACCTCCCGCTGACTGTTAACCAATAACTGGGAGGTCTGGGAGGAGCCTGTCCTTAGGCAGATGGCTCTCTGTCAGTGGGCCCCCAAACCCCAACAGTCCCAGCAGCAGAGGGAAAGAGTGTATGAAGGGGGCTCCGGGCCACACACCACAGCGTCCACTACAGGCGGTTGCCAGGGACCTCGATGATAAAAGTTTACAGAGGAGGAGGGGAAAAGGTCTTTTGCTAAGACACTGGAGTAATCATGGAATTCAAAGCATATTATTATAATCAGCCTCAATTCGCTATTCATTTCACTCTGATCTGAGGCCATCTCAAACCCCTGGAGATACAAATACTACTATTGCATAAAATTTCCTCCATAAAATCCAGTAAGGACTGACTGATACATGTAACTGACTCTTTTCAAACCATAAAGGTCAAACACATTTCAAGTTTGATTTAATTCTATATATTTCATAACTTTGGTTATGATCCTATTGCTTTCCAATTCATTATCTAAATGATGGTGAGATTCTCTCTCTCTTTAAAATTATTTCTTGATTATTTGTCTCCTTGGTCTAGCAATTTATCCCCTAGTCTCTGTTTCTACTGTCATTAGTGTCTTTCAGGTCTTTGCTAAAATGTCACCTCCTCCATGAAGCCTCCTTGGATCACCTTAGTTAAAATTGCCACCCTGGCACCATCCTATTCCCTCTATTTTTCTCCACAGCACTGATCATTATCTGACCTGCTCTAGTTTATTTAATCATTTTATTTACTGTTTGTTCCCTCCTAATAGAATGTAAATTCCGGGAAGGCAAGGACTGTTCATTTTATTCACTCTGTATTCCTATCACATAGAATAGTGCCTGGCTCGTAGGAGACAGACCATAAACATTTGTTGAATGAATGAATGAGCGAACGGCCCTGGTTTAGGCTTCCATTAGCTCTTTCCTGACCATTTGCAATAGCGTCCCGACTACAGTCACAGCTACTTCTTTCCACATCTCCTAGACATCCCCTTTCTAGACTACTGTACACATTACTGCTGGACTGACCCTCTGCTGCCCTGCTTTGGTCCTGCCATTGTCCTGTTCAGAAGTTCTTGTGGCTTCCCAGTGCCAACTCCCAGTGCTTTCCGAGGTCTGGCCTAAAACCTACCTCTGCTCTGTTTCCCCACTACCTACCATCCCCTGTCTGCCCAAATCCTACCCACCCCTCCTGTCCCTGCAGGTCCCTCTTCTGTGAGTGCCCTTCCTGCCACCCCTGTCTCTCCCTCCTCTGAGTTCCTCCGGCAGAAGAGTGTAAGGGGGCAAGTTAATATCCTCCAGGACCTTCTGAAGAATGTGAGAATAGATATTAAAGCACTTCCTAAGCTCTAACATCTTCGCAGATGACCTTTATTACTAGTACATCATCATAATATTATTATATAATAAACTTCCCAATCCAATTATATACGCCCTAGAGGTCAGAGCTAAAGAACCGAGCCAAGTCCTCCAGGTCACCAGTAATAAAGCTGATCTAGTGACTCTGATCACGGTGGTGTGTTGCAGCCAGCTAGTGTCAGCTGGCAAGAACTAATGGTTAAATGTCCTAGAACTTTGTGAGCTGATTGCTAAACACTCATGGGCACCTCACCGCCCATCTGCTCCCTGTGCTTATTTCTCGGTCCGTTCATAAACCAGAGAGGGAGAGAGATGTGCTTCCCTGGTTACCATGGAAACATCATCAGTCAAGAAAGAGAATTCTGAGGATCTGGTGACAGAGGCGAAGGTGCAGTTTGGGGAGTGACGAGTAGTTCTGTTTTGGGCATTTTGAGGAAGATTTTTAAGGGAATGTAAATGGGCCTGGTGCTCAGGAGAGAGGGAAATGGGCTGGAGATAAAGATTTGGAAGTTACAGGGTACTGGCAGGGCTGGAGGACTTCCCCCCGGGTACCTGGCAGCGGTGGCTCTAACCTGTTCAGCTGCCCTAAGTCACACCTTATGAGTGTCCTCTAATTGCTTCCCTTCTTCCTCCCTCTCCAATTCACCCCACTCCTATATTACCGCCTGACTAATTTTCCTAAGGCACCGTTTGGTTCAAATTCTGCCTTTGCTTAAATACTGTCCACCGCTCCCAACTCTTTGCAAATAAAACCCCAACACCCCTATTCAAACTTTTTCTCAAGGCACATACCTGCATTTTCTTACCTCCGTGCCCAATGCTCATGCTGTCACCCACCATTGTGTGCACCACTAGAGTTTAATAAATATTTTTAATAAAGACTGTAAGTCACCAATAAGCTGCTGCTTCCATCTGTCATCCCTTTCCTAGTTATCATTTCTCACCTTGTGGATGAAAGTGAACCCCTGTTATAACTGAAATATAGAATTTTCTTGTACTTAGTAGGCACCCAGGATACATAGATACTGATTGCTTCTCAATGGCAAGAAACAAATTTTCCATGATTTATTTTCATTCAAGAAACTCTACACGTTTTCCTGGCAGGGCAACGCTAAGCTCCAGACGACACTTGCTGCCAAGAACCAAACACAGCTGTTCAGGCAACAGAGGAAGCTGGTGTTCGGTAAAAAAAAAAAAAAAACCCAAAACAAAACCCTGCCCGCACATTTGAGCATGGCAAAGGTCCCAGATCTACACCTTGAAACGAATAGATGATATGAGTTATTTGATATAAAAGAAAATAAAACTGCCGGAAACAGAAGTCTTCTCTCTCAAACGGACTTCCTCCAATGTGCTCAGAGAACAGCAACAGGACTCCTAAGGGTAAAAATAATATTTGTTGATGAGAAGAGGACTACCTCCCCACCGAACCAGCAAAGACCTGGATCCTCCCTCGTTCTTGCCTGCCCCATGCACTTGTCCTCAATGAAGACCTCTAGGAACAGTCATATGGATACTAAATATTATTCGCAATGGAAAAAAATTCGATACCAACTATAGTAAGAAGAGCAGCAGCTTCCTAGGAGCGTCACAGTGGTGGCCGGTGGGCAGGTGTGCTCTTCATTTTCTCTTAGCCTTCATCCCCTGACCAGGCACAAGAGAACACAGGGGGAAGGGGAAGGAAGGAACAGTGTCCCCGTTGCCCCCATGGGCCAGGCAGGCAGCTTTCACGTTATCCGATTCTCCACTTGCAGTGCTATGAAGTCGGCGCCACAACTGCCATTTGGCAAATCAGAAACTGAGAACACCACAGTTCACACACCTGGCAAGTGGCAGGTGGCTCAGGCTTGTCTAACTCCAAAGCCATCGATATTCCTGGTTGTATTCAACAGGGGCTGTAAGTGTTCTACAAAACAAAACAATGCAAGCAAGTTAGGAAGACAGCAATTAAACAAAGTTTACAGCAAGACGTCTCTAAGCCTTTAGTGTCCTAAAACACATTGTATAGAGTGTGTCTGGTTTCTCTGAGCTTGATTTGCTACAGAAGTTTTTGCTTTGCCTGGAACACGTCATGAGACTAGCATTCCCACGAATCATTGCAGGACACCCCTCCAGTCTCATTGAAATCCTGGGTTGCTCTTGAGTGGGCCTGACACCACTTTTGGAAGAGTCTAGAGAAATCAAAAGTCCCTTGGGAAGTACTCTGCCAGGAACACCTGCAAAGGGTGTGGAACACAGGGACAGGAAGAAGGAACAAGGAGAAGCCTGAGCTATCATAATAGCAATGGTCAGTTCTGAGCACTTGTTGCATGCCGGTACTCTTTGAAATGCTTGTTTAGTCCTCATAACAACCTATAAGATAGATATCATTATAACCCCCCCATTGCACAGAGAGGTTTGGTAACTTGCCCAAGGTCACACAGCTCACAAATGTCTGGGTGCTGAATCCAGGTAGTCTGGCTCTTTAATACCTGTATTCTACTTGCTCATGTTGAAGAGACATTTAGTCGAGAATGTGTGGCGTGGAGAAGGGTGGTCATGGCAGAAGATTCATATCATCGTTGCCCAAACAGTGTAAAAACTTAATAATAATGTCAACTTACATTTGAATTCTAATTTGTTCTGAAAACATTTACTGGTGCCTACCTTACCAGGTGCTGTGTCAGGTGCTAGGGATGAAACTGTGAATACAACAGGACTTGCAGTCAGTCCAGTGGAAGGTGCACACAAAGGGTTGTATCCTTGCAACACAGGATGGCACATGCTCTTACAGGCAAGGAGGCACAGAAGCCTATGGGAGCAGGAAGGGCACCTGACCCAAACTTAGGATAGCCCTTTGACACTTTATAAAGAACTTTTCTCCCTAGATGGTGCTCAAAAGGAGGATCGGTATGGAGGTACTTCAGAAGGACCAGACCAATAGCTTAGAATTCTAGGAAGGCCCCAGAATGGCCTGACACTACACAGGGTAGTCTTCCTCTTGGAGGTTCTTCTCCAGGCAGTGCAGGGCTCCCCAGGCTTGGTGCAGATGCAGTAACGCCCCCTTAACTGGGAGTCTCCACAACTGTCAACCAGCACTTAGCTTAGTCCTGAGTATGGCAGGCGTAGGAACACTCCCCCAAGTCCCATGCGCTCCCTTGCATTTCCCAGCCCTGCTGCAGCTAGGTGGGCCTCCGTGACTGTACCTGGCAGTCATGTGTATCATTTCTGAGATGAAGCTTTCAATTGCTGATGTAAGACGTCCTCACCTCAGTGCTCTCTTCCTGCTGCGGTGACCAAGATGGCCTCACGCTCCAGGCAGTGCAAGTACAAAACTGTGAAGCCTCCATCAGCCTGAGTCTTGAGTGGAGCAGAACTTGCCACCAACACATGGCATGAAAGAGAAATACGCTTTTGTTACGTTAAGCCACTGAGATTTGGAGGCTATTGACCAATCTTTTCCAAAGGGGTGCTCAATATCTACTGCAAATAGTTTCAGAAAATGATGGTAGAGTAAGAAGAAATCAATGCCTGCTATTAGCACTAATGCCAAGGGGGGTGGTAAGAACAGTTGACCTTTGCAGAGTGGTTCTTTATTTTTAAGGCACTTTGTGAATGCGATCTAATCTCATTCCTGAAATAGCAATGAGACTTTGGTGTTCTCAGACCCATTTTAAGGTGGGGCTGAGCAATTTCACGGCTCCCTTCACCAGCCATGGCAATGATTTCTGCTCTTGTAACTGTGGTCCTAGCATGAGTCATGTGATGTCATTGAAAAGGACTCTCTGAGGCAGAAAAGTGGACTCAGAAGCCACAAACTCTATCCCCAGAGTCAGCTTCAGTAAGTTATCTAAGCCAGGTGGAGTTACTAAGCTCCTTTCTTTCCTCAGCACAGAAATTCTACTTCAGTGGAGTCTGGACTGGCAGTAAGATGATTTTTACATAAAGTATAAAAGTGTTTGTCCCTCAGCTCTGAGCACGCTGTAATTATCAGAAAACATGTTCAACTTCTATTTAGCCTACTTGGAGCAACCTTACTGCCTTTGAATCATAGCTTTTCACTAAGGCCCCATAGTGTCAACTCAAGGTAATCCTTTTAAAAAAGTAATTTTTGTGGTCATAAACATAATTCATGTTTATTTTAGGAAATTTGTAAGACACGTAAAAGCACAAAGACAAAAATATAAATTATGCATAAAGCCAACAACCTGTAATATCCACTATTACAATGTTAGATTTGCCATGTATTTTTATAGTCTTCTCTGTCAAAGTTGGTGTCATATAGTAACCAGTATTTTGTAAACAGGTTCTTACCACTATCAGATTAGGAACATCTACCCATGTTATTTAATGTTCTCATATGACATGATGTAGGTTGCTGCATAGTGTTCTGTTATACTTTATCAATCCCCTGTTACTAGTCATCTATGCTGTTTCTAAGTCCTCCCTGTACAGTGTTGTGACGAGCACCTTAGAACATACATATCTATGTGTCTTGCTTTCCTAAATAGTGGAAATGGAGCCAAGAGATTTAGACATCTTAAAGATTTTTTCACACTGTTGTCAAATTTCCCTTTTGAAAGAATATGACTCCAGCAGTGTGGGTGAGTTACCACTTTCTACAACCTTATTCTCATTGGACATTGTACCAGTCACGGTCCAGTTAGGAAAACAGAAAGCACACTAGGTTTTTTAACAGAGAGAATTAAATATAGGAGATTGGCTTAATAGGCATTGGATGGCTGAAAAAACAAAAAGAGGACGCTGAGATAACTTAAGAGTAACTGCAGGAAGCATGTTCCACCCCTAGGGTTGGGGCAACGATGCGATGGAGTGGGGATTGTTGAAAACCAGAAGTTTGGAGCAGGGATCACTGTGGAACTGGAACGCAGATCTTTGACAAGGTGGTGCTGCCTGCTGCCACCAGCACCATAGAAGTTCCTAAGAAAATCCCTACAGAGCTGGGACTCAGACATTTGAGAAGGAGATGTTGCCTAGCTGAAGGACACAATGAGGCTGGGTCTGATTGTGCAGAAAAAAAAGGAAAAAGCCTGAGACTGGAACTCTCTACTGCTGCCTTAGCAGAAGCATTGCTAAGAGGACCCTGTAGTAGTAGCAAGGGGTCACAAAAGGATCAAGTCTTCCTCTCCTCCAGCCTTGTGGTCTTCCTCTAGTGCCCCCTACTGGCAGAGTCTAACAGAGTCAGCTGACAAAGGAGATGTAGGATTTGTGTGATCCAGACTCAGCCTCACCGAACCCATCAGAGAAAGGTAGATTTGGAGCTGAGAGATAATAGCCCAATAACCAGACAGATATCATCACACTTTAAATTTTTGTTGGCAATATTTTCAATATCAATGATTCAAAGGGAATTAAATATGACATTGGTTAATACGGTATTTTGATGATTTAAGTTTTACAAAACATACAAATCTGATTTCAGATTGAACAGGGATGTCTCTAAAAACAACACAAACGACTCTCGACTGACATTTATTTAAAGGGCTTCCTCTGTGTCAAGCACTCTGCCCAGCAGATTATGTGGGTTATCTAGGTCCTCATTTTGCAGATGGGGAAATCTAAGGCTTAAAGAAATTAAGCAACTTGCTCAAGCTCACAGCTTCAAAGCAATGGAGACAGAATTTTTACAGGCAGGCTGATGTCAAATCCTGAGCTCTTAGTCACATCTCTGCACAACCTCCCCATTCCCCTTACTGTCTGGGTGGCACCCCTTTGCATTAGGTGATCCTGCCTTGGGAATGAACAAAACAACCTTGGACTCTTGTTGGAATCCTTTGATTTTTCCATGCTGTGGCATCACTTGGTAGCTAAGACTGTGTTCTGAACTGAAAGCATTCATCACTTCAGTAGCCAAACACCTAATAATGAGGGCCAAAATGGACTCTTATCTCCCAAATTCTGATCTCTAGCAAACAATGTTAGCATCCCGGAATCTCAGAGGTGCATTAAAGGCTCTCACCAGATGTTGAATCCTTTCTGTAACAGTTCAATAACCAGTTATGCAGCATCTGTTTGAACACTTTTTGTGACTTGTAATATACAACCGTACAAAGCAGCTCTCTCTCTATTTTTAGACAGCTGTAGTTACTAAACAGTTCTTACTTGCAGAGAACTGAAAATCTATTACTCTACAACATCCACCTGAAGATTTTTGATTCTGCTTTCTTGAGCAATACAGAGCTTTGCCAATGCTTGAAGGCAGCTATCATGTTGCTCTTTCCCCAGTGCTGTGGTGAGGGGCTCATTTGCTTTTGGGGGTATCAAAAGTCTCAAATAATATGGCAGAGTGGGTGAGCAGAGCTCAGATTTGTTAGTGGGGAAGACATGCACAGAAGAGAGCTCCCTGTGGTTAAGGGCACAGGTTTTACAATCAGACAGATCTGAGTTCAAATCCTACCTCAATCATTTCCTAGTTGTGACAACTTACTAGCTTTGCAGCCTTGAGCAGGTTGTTTAGCCAAATGAGAATGGCAGTACCTACCTGACAGTGGTATTGTGAGGGTCCCGTCAGCTCAGCCTGGTAGGTGCCTGTCTTGGCCACCCAGTAGATGCTCAGGAGATGAGATCTATAAAGTGTGCTGATGAAAGACAAATTTTATTTTGCATATAAAGTTATAAAAATGTCTTTTTATGGCAGTGATTCTCATCTAAGTTCATCCCATCCCATTGCAAAAGATCTATTTTAGAGCTGTAATAACAGACTACTCCCTGGAATTTAGTCCACTGGAGAATAAGATATATAGCATCTGGGTCAGAAGAACTGAATTCAAGATCTGGCTTGACCCCTTATTCTGTGATTTATTATTCAAATTGTCCGTCTTGGTTTCCTCATTTATAAAATGTACCCACATAAGGTAACATGTGATAAATACCCACTATGAAGAACTATTAGAAGCAGCAGAGAGGAAAACAGATCTGAAAAACGTAGTTCCAAGTGAAAAAAAGGTGATTAGCACAATGAAAAATGTAAGAATCCCATTTGTGTAAAATCACAATAACCATACACAACGTATAACACCCATGCAAATTATAGAGATCCAATACAGTATGATGCCTGTCTATGAGAGGAAAAGCATGCAAGTGAGCTGGGAGGTTAAAAAGGGATCGATAAATAAAAACAACAGAGGGGCCGCCATACATTTAAGAATAAATGAATGAAAACAGTGATGCTCCCCTACCTTCTTCAGCAGGTTATTCTGAGAAGCTGACGGGATTATGTATGTGAAAACAAAAGCTAATTTACTGTTTTCATTATGATCTCCATAGTAGACAAATGAACTGAGTAGAGTTAAAAAGTTCCCCACTGCTCTCTGGCAGGAAGCTGTTGCCTGGCAGCACCCATGAAGCCTTGCCCTGGCTTCAGAGTCTACCGGTGAGATGACATCAAAGCCCTTCGTGCGGGAGGGTGGCAGGTTCTCCCTCACTTCTAGAGACACCACTGGATGGCACAGCCAGAGGCAGCAGCAGCCTCTTCCCATGGATCCTCTGCCAACCGCCCACTCGGGCCCTCGGAAGAAGAGACCCAGGCAGATGGGTGCGACGATGGTCTCCGCCTCCACGCCTCAGGACGTCAAATTCCGAGATTTGGTACTCTTCATTTTGGAGAAGAAAATGGGAACCACCCGCAGGACGTTCCTCATGGAGCTGGCCCGAAGGAAAGGGTTCAGGGTTGAAAATGAGTTCAGGTAGGACAGCACCGATTTCACCCTGTGACTAAGCAGGGGCTTTGCCAACAGCTGCTTTGGAACCCAGGATCCCGTGTTTTCTTCCACATATGGGAGAGGCGATGTTCCCGCTGGGAAAATAGCAGATTTGAAATCAGAGAGCAAATGTGAGCCAATGAGTTAAGAGAAACAAGATGAGTGGGGACTAGATACCATTACTTGGAAACTAGTTGGCATGAAAAGATAAGGTACATTTTTTTTTTTGCCTTTGACTATTATGAGATGAGTTGTCTAGGGATGATAAATAGAAAACTAGTTGGAAAATTTAATGTTGAAACCATTCAATTTCATTCTTGACCAAATTGATCAAAATACCACTGAGTTCAATTAAAAATTTTCAGCCACTTTGAGGCAGAGAGAATGATGTGTTTGCGTGACCCTCACCTACACATCTGGCTGTGCCTATGTGACCAGTGTCTGTGCAGGGCTGGGGTGACCTGTCGGCTTACCACAGGCAGCCAGATGTGCCCTTGATCATGTTTTGCTGAAGAGCAGTCAAGTGGGAATCGTAGGAAGAGAGATGCTGGGTAAAGACTCATTCACTGTAAGGACAGCTCTGTCCAGGGTGACAGACACCACCCCGAGTGAGATGTAATCACAGCCTGGCATGGTGGTCACTGAAGCCACCATTTGGACCACCTAGACCGGTTCACTCATTAATCCACTCACCTTAAATAGCAATTATTCTTGCTGTTTTTCAAACTGCTATATAAGCTCTTCAGTGATCTCCAACAGATAAGGAGAAAACAAAACAAAATCCAGAAACAGATGGCATTAGAACGTTGACGTAAATGATGGTTCCCAACAGAACTGGTGGGGAAATTGTGAGGAAGGCAATGGTGATTTGTGTGATTGTCTGGCTTGGGCTGTGCAAGGAATAGATTGGCCACAATTTTTTTCAGGAAAAAACTATAAGAATCCTATGTGAAAGGACATTTTGATTTTAAAAATAGTCTTTGATATTTGAAAATAAAACTGACAAGCATTTCTTGCAGAAGAAATGGCAGCTTCAAAGTGTTGGGGAGACAAATTTCAAAAGTCAATAATCAGATATTTTAGTTGTCACAGTACCATAATTCAGATGACATTGACTTTTTAAAAATATATATATTTTTTTTTTTAGCTCACCAGGTCTGCTTCCAGAGACATTGGCTTTTCATTTACTTTTTTGCTAAAATGCCCCATTCAGAAATTCCCGAGTTTCCTGCAGTCTCTTTCTCATCTGATTTCTCTTTACAAGTCCTCCTAGTCTCCCTTTCTGCCTCTTTTTTTTTTCTTTTTAAGCTCCTACAGCCACCCTCAATCCCATTTCCTACCATCCTGTCCCTGAAAGTCCTAGATTTTATCTATTGTTGAGTCTGTCCAATCTTACAGACTTAATATAAAATGTTCCAGTTGGGAGAAGGGGGAAGAATACATAGGTAAAGAGGCCAAAAACCAGAAGTTTAAAAATAGAAATCAAAAAACGGAAATTAAATTAAAGCCTTAGCAAATGTGGAACTGCTTTTCACGGTAAGGAAATTTGGCAAGGGTGGGGCAGGAGGGCCAGAGCCAGCTGGTCAAGGTGCCACTTACACGGAAAGCTCTCTGTTGAAACGTCCAAGCTTCCACCAAGGGCCCACTGCTTTGGTTATAGACACAGCAGTGGATACACTCATGGTGGCTGAGGCAGGTACTTGGGGAGACTACCGGAGGCAAGTTTCTTCTGTTGGCAGGAGAGACGAAGAGGCAGCTCCGTGCCCCAGATGCATGCCTGCTGCCAGGGACCCAGCCCAGCTGCTCAGGCGACAGAGGAAACGAACGGGTGCAGGGTGGGCAAACCGCTGCTGTGCAGTGATGGTGGCAGAGCTCCCAGGCTGGTAGCTCAGAAGACACAGTACATACAAACGTGCTCCATGGCGCAAAAATAAACCACAGGAAGTAGAAGTCCCAGCTCTCAAACTGAATTTCTGTATGTAGATATACAGCTTTTCATTGGAAAGGAAAATAAATATTATTATAGGGGAAAATCTCTAGATAAGAAATTTAGAAACCTCATATCCTGGCTCTGACCATTCCAGGCCGTAGGGTATGGGGCAAGGTCCCCTCTTTCCTCCCTGGCTTTAGTATTCTGATAAATGGCCTAGTCTATCTGATGTGACCACCAAATGAGATGGTGATTTCCAGGTGCTTTGATAAATCCAAGTGTAAAGTGTGATTATTTTCTTGTAATTAGCCGGATCCACTGACCATTACAGCAAAACCCTAAGGAGAGGGTTCTCCCTCCACAACATGAACTAGGTCAAATGGTAGAAACAAACAGAGCAAAGACAGGAAGGAAAAAGGAAACCTATCGAAATGTTATAAGTGGTTATTTGAGGTGGGTGGGGGCAGTAGGGAGGGATTATGGCTGTTTTTATTTTTTGTGTTTTCCAATTTTTTTGCAATAAGCATATATTTTAAAAGTTAAAATAACAAAGAAAGCTGGTTTTTAAAAGGATACTTCTCAAAAGTGCAGGCTATAACTCTCTTTCTCAGTATGTAAGATTCTAAAACAGAGGAGCTAAGAAAAACAAAAAGAACTAAATATGCTCTGAAATAGGCAGCAATTTCCATAGTTACTAGCATATTCTTTGGCTACCAAGAGGGTTAAATTAGAGAAAAAACCTGACTCCTCCTTTACCTGGGTCCGCACACACGGGTCAGAAATGGTTTGTCTCGGTGTGTTGAACCGTCTGGAGCTATTTCATTCTCCAGCATATGTGCATCATATTGGGGTGGGGCTCCATTAATACTTATGCTATATTGCAAAATGTGTGTCATTCAAGTGCCATAGGAAGCTGGTTCTAAAAGCATCAATCAGGGGAGGTGTCCAGTCCCTTGTTGCACATGTATGAAAAGGATACTGAATTTTATTCCCTGGACGACTTCCTAAATTTTAGAGCAACTTCACACTCTTCAACTCACCTAGAACAAGCTGAAGAGGGATCAGAATCAACTGCTTGTCCCTTTCTTATTTCATCCTATATTCCAAAACATTGAGCGATTTTAAAACTTGATTCTGTCATCCACCCTCCTCCATTAACACGTGAGCTAAGTTTACTCTCTGTGTCTTGACCCAAATCATTGGTGTTGAGGAAGAAAATGCTGTGGCCAGGAAGGATGGCTCTCTTCCTGTACATACACCTAGCCATTGGACACTCGCCAAATCCCATGGTGCACCAGTGGAAACTGACCAGATGATATTATCATCCTGCCTAGACCTTCATAATGTGTCGACGGGGTATCATTGGAAGGCGTTGCCTGCAGTGAAAGGAAGACGCAGCATCAGGTCATCCCCAGTGAAGGGTTTTGTTAGTACCCACTCTGTGCAATATTTGTTAAGTTCTGGAGACACAAAATAGTAGATATTCCTGCAAGCAAGGAGTTTACAATAAGACAGAGGAGCCAGGAATTGTGCCTTTGTTGTCACCTAGAATTAAAAAATAGCATCCCATATATTCCAAGGCTGAACTGCCTGTCCAATCCTTTCCTTTCAGCCTTCTTGTATTTCTTTGGTTTAGTTTTATCTGACCTGGCTGCTTGTACTTTCCATCCAGTCGCTATACAACATTTGACACTTGGCTTCTGCCTCACTCGTTATCCTGAAACCTGTCAAAGGAAGGATGATGAGGCTCATAGATTTGGAAAGGAGAGCTTTATTTCTCATAAAGGATTGAGCCCTGCAGGCAGCCACCTTGCAGGCCAGGAAGCACAGCCTCAGGCAGAAGCCAAGAGCAAGCATTGCCAGGGAGGGGTAAAGGGAGCAGGAATTCACGCTGAGTGCTGAGTGGGGACTGAATATATGTACTTAACAAGCTATAGGAGGAGTTGTGAGTATTTATGAAAGGAGAAACATGCGCATGTGCAACTGAGCTTCATACCGCTTCATGGGTCCCACGTTTAAAAAATGGCAGTATTAGTATGGTCCAAGGGTGGAGTTTTCAACCCTTTGAAGTCAAAATGGGAAGCAGAGGACACAAAGGCTCTCTGTGCACAGACTCCATAGATTGGCCAAAAGCACTCCATAGTCGGTGGTCTCTTATCAGAGAGGAAGGCTGGTCAGTTGTGCTAAAACCACAAAAGACAAGGTTGTCACGAGGCTGGTTGAAATTGGCAGTGGAGTCTTTCCAAAGGGCTGGTTTCCGTTTAACCCTGAGAGAAGAAAGAGTAATGGCAGTCAGTGTGGGAGGGGGTATAACCAGCCATGTCTGACCTCCCATCCCATCCCGTCATGGAGGGGATTTCAGTTTTTAAGGTTTCTCTGGGGTCCCCTTGGCCAAGAGGGGGTCCATTCAGTTGGTTGGGGGTTTCTCAAACCATTGCCTCCAAAGTCCCCGGGAATCTCCATAGTAGTAAAATCTGTGATTTTCCCACCCAAATGTTGGTAAAGACTCTCTCCTTGACCCAAACTCTAGTGTGGCTTCTGGCGGTTTAAGGCCAAGTCTCTAGGATGGTCCCCTATAAAATGCCTGCCTGAGGAAGCTCATCACTGCCAAGAGCTTATTGTCTGTTCTAGCCAAACCCTGGCAGCAGGAAGATAAGCCCCTGAACCTCCTCTTAGAACAGTTACTTTTATTGCAATTATAAATCCTTGCTCTGCCCCTTTGAGATGTAAATCTCACCACCAGAGTTATCTTCCAAGGACCTGAGGAATGTAAACATTTGAGGATATAACTCTCTCCTCTAGTCTCTGTGGGTTGGCAAGGGTCTACCTTCAGGAGGCACCTTGCTAACTTGCACCACAGGGGTTGCTTCTCCTCCAGATAAGCTCCAGTTAACAAATCCAGCCTAGTCACATGGACCAATCTCCCTACCATCCCTGGGGTCTTTCCCCTAGCACACCCCAGCCTTTAAAGAGTCTCTTGCCTCTTGTTCCTACCAAGCTGAGTTTAGTTCATGCCAGACCCTCTTCCCTACTGTCACCCTTATTGCTGAATAAAACCATCCCTATCACTTTAACTAGTGTCCAGCTTTGTTTATCTTTGACAATGCTCTACACTTTAAATTTGTGGGGTCTGAAATCAAAATATTCAAAGCCATTGTTTGCAAAATAAACAGAACACCAGATGAAAGAGCTCAGTCACCCGCTCTAGAAAACAAGACATTGGTCTGGCTCATCTCCAGGCCCCTTCCAGGTCGAGTGTCCAAACACAACTTCCCTGGTTTTTATCACTCTCTGCCCCTACCTTGAATGCCTTCCTCTTCCACCACTCTGCTTCTATGACCTCAGACCCATGAGAGCCCCCAGAGGAGAGGCCATCCTCCCTGCAATGCCAGTGGGGTGCACTGCCTGGTGGGCTCTCAGCTCTGCCCACCGACAAGCAAAGGCTCATCCAGCCACCCTTCTCTGCTACATGTAGACCTCCTCTGCAGACCTTGGACAATTTCCTTATACACAGTAGGCTTCAAGAAATATTTGCTCAAATAATGATTAATCTGGTAAATATGAAACCAGCCCAAGGAACTTGTGTTTATCAAGAGTTATTTTTGTAATTAAAAAATTTTTGTTCTATAAGATATGAGTATTACTTTTGTAATCAGCAATGCAATAAAGACTTTATTTTTATAAATTCAGGAGCATGGAATGTAAACTTTAGTCCTGCTCTGGTGCAAATAACTTTCTATTTCAATATGTGTGGCTTTGAATTAATGAAAACTTTCATACTGCCATTTAAGGTGGACCAAAAAATCAAAGCAGAATCCTCAGTCATAGCAGGGCTGGAAAGAGATACCTGTCTATTGGTGCTAGTAGGAGATTGGCATAAAGCCAGATAAAACTGCTTGGTTTTTCTTGTTTCAAGGATTCTGAAACAGATCAGTTACTAAGGGAAATTGGCAGGAGGGCTTTTAAACCATAAAAAGTCAGTAAATGACTAAAGTCATTGTTTACAAAATAAGTAAACATCAGGTGGGAAGAGCCAAGAATGGCCTCTTCCTGGAAAGAAAACAGTTTTGAGACAAAGATAACAGCAGGTGACCATGCACAAGGACCAGAGAAAGTCAGACTGGGGATGGGGTGGGGGTGTGCTTCTGTCCCCAGGCAATGATGGGCTGCCACTTTCTTCACAGAGGGTTTTTCTGTTAATAATTATACTATCCCAGAGGCAGGACCAAGTAGGAAAAGAAAGGCAGGCAGTATAAGGAAATTGGTGTCTGACAAAAAAAAAAAAAATTAGAACTGAGATTTGAGAGTTAATTCCATAACCCAGAGCTTTCAGGACATCTGAGTGCCACAGTCACAATTCTTATACATCCTTTACCACCTGTATTATTATGTACTTAATGTGTTTCTTTGAATTGTCTCTAAACTGACTCATTTAAAAAAATTTAGTCTTGTCCTAAGGAATAATATCCATAAAAACCATGACTGGATATGCATAATTAAAAATATAGACATAAATAAACTCATAGGCTCTTTAAATGTTCCATTGTGTACCCCCTAAAATTATCTCATATGCCTGCAGAGAAATGGGCACCACATTGGAAAACACGGCTGTAATTGAGCCCAAAGGCCAGTGTGGGAATCAAATCTAGGCTGGGGCAGTTCAAAACAGATCTTTCTCTACAGCAGTGTTTCTCAAAGTGGATTTCTTGGGCTCTGGGGTGGTTTTAAAATGTAATTGCTCCTGTGGACAGGCAGGGATTTTTCCCTTCCTTTGCACCTGGGAGGGCTGGTGACCACTTCAACCAATGGGGTACAGTGGAAGTGACACTGTGTGACTTTCCCTGGAACCCCAGAGCCTCAGGTAAGAAGCCCCTCTCAGATCACGTAAAGGTGCTCCGGCCCTAGCTGTGCCAAGCCGAGCCCTCCAGCCCTCCTGGCCAAGGTGGCGGAATGTGGAACCACATGGCATGTCAGGACCCATCAGAATCACACAGTACAGAAGGATCATGGCTGCCTCAAGTCCTGACACACAAAACCATGAGATATAAAAAAAAATGTTGCCTTTTTAAACCATTACATTTTGATATGATTGGTTATGCCACAGTCAATAACTAAAACAGACTGTATCAGAATCACCAGTGGAGCTCGTCAAAAGGCATATTCCTAGGCTTCAGGTGAGATTTAGGGAAACTGAAGTCACTGGGTAACGGGACCCAGGGATCTGAATTGTAACCTATTAATAGCTTCTGGTGTCTCTGGTAGACACTAGAGTTTGGGAGATGTTCCTTTAGAATTACTGATTCATTCATTCATTTATTCAGTCTACCATCATCTATCGACCATTATTCTGAGTCTGGCTACATGCTGGGCACCAGGCGTGGTTATAACCCAGAGACCATGCCACTGTCCCTGCCCTCAGGAACAGGACCAAGATGAGCACATGATGGTTAAATTCTAATTGAAGGAGGAGATCCTGACTCTTCTTTCCTGTAGGAAGCTGAGGGACAAATCCCAGTTCAGAATTACTATCATCAGTTCAAGACCTCCCAACTTAGTCCAAGACGTTAGTAACTGGCCATGGCTGAGAAACTAAGTGAGAATTGCATTCACAGATATTTCCGGAAGAACCATCCCCGCAGCACCTTGGGCTCTTTGGAAGAGGTTGGAGGTGGCTGCCTGAGGACTTCCATCACCTTTTCTTATAAGGCCTCCGTGGGCAAGGCAGAGACGACCTCAGCCCCATCCCAGATTTATTTGCTCTTGAAAATGACAATCACGTGTATTTTTTTCCCCTAAGTAGAAAGTGATGATAGATAGTTCATGACTGAAAATGGGAAAATATAAAAAAAATTTCAAACAACAAACAAAACCTCCCTCAGGGGGCTAACCACAGTCTGGTGGAACGTTAAGAGTTGCTTGAGTCGGGCACACCTGGGTTTGAATTCTGTTTTCATGTGACCTCTCCCAGCCTTGGTTTACTCATCCGTAATTACACTGCGTGGCTCACAGGGCTGTTGTGAAGATTAAGTAAGAATATATACACCGGTGTAGGTCAAAAAATAATTTTTGCTAATAGTCTATTTTTTGCTAATAGTATTAGGAATACTATTAGCTAATAGTCTAATAACTAATTAGTATTAGCTAATAGTCTAATTTTTGCTAATAGTATTTCTTTCTAGTCTGTTTCTTTTGTATATTCCAGTATTGATTCATTATTGTTTATTGTATAGTATTTCTCCCTCGCCCCCCAGGTGTTCTGGACGTCCCTGTCAGAGGAAGGGCCATGCCTGGAAGAACCCTAGGTAAAAATGTGGTGGTGGTGGAGCTGAGGGGCTAGGAGAGGACAGAGAGGCACCTGGATTTGGAAAATGAGCCCTGGGGCCCCTCCTTGGCACACAAGAGGTGCCAAACCCAGAGCGCAGAGAGCCTGACAACCTCCCCACGGTGTCTCCATCTTGGTGTGTAGCTATGGCAACTGTTCTTTCAGATTCTCTGGGACAGTTCTACATGTCCTGCAGTCTTGTTGTAGCCTATATAATATTGTATATAAAATAGCAAAGCCATGAATTCTATGCCACAGCAGCAAGGGCACTGTGTCCAATAGTGTCATATAGGAAGCGCTGTTCCGTCTGTATTTCTGCTCTGGGGAGGAAATCGGTTTCCTTATTATCATGACACCCAGCCAGACGTTAGTCCTTCTGCAATAAGGAGGAAGGTGGGCAGCTCCCTCTGCTGCCACGGAGGAAGCACAAAGTCTCAGACGGTCAAGCACCCAGGCTTTGGATTAAGACAGACCCAGGATCAACTCCCTGCTCCGCCAATTAATTACTTGCTGGGTAGAATGTTTAACGTCTCCAAGGCCCTCTCTCCTTCTCATTTTTAGATGGGGATGATAATATCTATCTCATAGCATTACTGATAATTAAATGAAGTAATGTATGAAATGTGCCTACCAGAGTATCTGGCACATAGCCGTATTCCAATATTATGAAGATTTTCAATATTATAGTGTTGAGAGCAGAGAGAAAACCACTGTCCCAGCACGTAGACAGACAGTTGCCACAATGCAAAGATAAGAAATTGTCAGCAGGGCACGGCGGAGGCCGCGAGTCTCCTTAGCAATACCGTTTGGTAAGGGCTCAGAGCTGACAGCGAACAAACACACAAGCGGAGACTGAAGAGTTTGCAAGGGGCTCATGACAGCCCGACTTGAGGAAGCACGTGGCAGCCCAGATCCAGGGCGTCCCATGGAGAGGATCAGCCCAATCCAGGCAACACAAGAAGATGGGAAATACAGACGGAGCAAGAATAGAGATTATTCTCTAAACAGCATTTCTTTAATTATTTGTGGTATAGGACCAGTTTTCAAAAAATTTGTGGCAGACCTATGCTTCTATTTTTTAAAAAGCCACAATAAAGTGGTGTCGAATTACAATTATGTCTAAATGCTGACTTACAATTTCTGTGCTCACCTTGTCAGGAACCAGGGACGAGCAGTACTGAACTCTGAGTAGCACTGGCTTAAGAGGTTTTGTTCGTTGATTTTTTTTGGTTGTTTTTATGTGTACTTAATATTGTTGTTGTTTTGTTTAGTTTGCTAGCTGCTTAATTGGGCAGGAATGGGAAATTTAAATCGGAGTTTCCTTCATGTGATGTACAGCCCGTCATCCACGAACTTGCCTGTATTGACTAAGAAATGCACATGATCCTCATCCAACAGTGTGAGCTCAGACATTCCCACGCTGTCCTGGGAAAACCCAGGAGAAGTGGCAGAGGGGTGGTGGGGACAGTGTGGATGGAGGGGGCCCTGAATTTAGTAGTGGAGCCCCAGGGCTCTCCCCAGAACACCCTTCTCCCTCTGGGGTTTAGGGAAAACCCTATATATTATAATAATATTATCATAAATAATATCACAAATATAATAATATAATACTATTGTTTCCCTCCAAAGGGCAGAAATACAGATGGAATAACACTCCCTATATAAGCCTATTAATCCTTTTATTGTCTTTTTAAAGTCTTAACAAGACTCTTTCAAGAAGTTTATTATAAATAATTTTTGGAATTATATGGACCTAGAATTGGGCAGCGACTGTCTTCCGTCTTCCCTTAATCGTTGTAAAATGTTGCTTTGCCACGATTTATTTCTGCCTGGTCCTGCTGCGTGTCCCACTGTCCAGATGGTCTCAGCTTTGACCTCCAGCCCCCACCTCTCTCCAAGCGCCAAGCTCCGATCCCAACTGTCAACCAGGTATTTTCATTTGGATCTCCTGCCATCCTTCAAATGCAGCATGCCTGAAATAAACTTCAATTCCACTGCCCCACCCTTTCCCCCAAAGGGACGCAACTTCCTAAATCCCCATATCTGCCAAAAGTTCTATTACCTTACTATGATCAGTATGCTGCAGTGACATTTGACTCCCCTCTCCACTTCATCTTTTATAGGTGAGCCAGATGTCCATCATATTTTATATGTATTTTATAGCCAGGTGTCCATTGTATTTCTCCTTTGTCTTCCTTCCTGGTGCCACAGGAACCAGACTGGATTAAAGTCACCTCATATTCAGTCTATTGTTTCTTCTTCCTAAGGAGCTCCCCACCCCTCCCCACCCATTCACTCTCCTCTCCACATCATTGTGTGTTCCAGATTAGTCTTTTAAAATTACTCCGTAATGCTATCAATGCTCTGCTCACAAAGCACATCCTCACTCCCAGACAACAAGATCCAACCTCCTCAACAGGCTTCTGAGACCCTCTAGAACGTGGTTGTTCCTACCAACTCAGCCACATTCACAGCTGCTTCCCAGCATAAACTCTCCACTCCAACCCTCCTGTCCTTCTGGCCTCTGAACCTATTCTCTCAGGAGAACCCTAAGCCCTGCCTTCCTGGTACCTCGTTCCTACCCATGCGTCAGGACAGGACGCACTCCCAGCGCTTCCCCAGCCCCTTCTTCTCCCCGCTCACCCCCTGCCCTTTCCCTTCTCTGAACACTGGCAGGTCTTGTCCACTTCATGTCTCATCACAACTCACAATGTTAACTCTCTGTTTCACATAAGATACTAATGTCCAGGAACTTCCCTTTTATTCTCTGGTTCTCAGCCCCCTCCTGTCACTACTACCACCGCCACAAGGAACTGCGGTGTATATATGCTGTGTGTATGATAGTGAATCAAAAGACACCCAATGAATCAGAGTCAAGCAGGAAAAGAAGACGGAGAGAGAGGAAGTCAAGGAAATGAAGTAGAACAAGGAAGAGAAAATACTTCTATTTTTTCTTTTGAACGCTGGGGTATGCCCTTGCTATTTCTCAGATTTATAGACTATTTGAACTGAGAGAATCTTGAAAATCACTGGGTCTAATAATATGATACTGACTGTGAAGGCTTGTTAAAAATTAGCAACAACATACCTGACCCAGAAAAGACATCAAAAAGAATAAGTATCATTTACCAGCCCTCTGACCTCCAGGATGTCACTTAACCTCTCTATTCTTCAGTTTCCTCATTTTTGAAGTGTGAATAAGATAACACTTATTTGAAGAGCTAAATGAGGTGATGTATGTAAAGTACTTGGCCAGTGCCTCAAACATGGTAAGTGCTTAATGGTTGTTAGAGCAAAGGACCCCTGCCTGTTTTGTAGCACAGGCTTGTGCTTTGAAAAAAATGTAAAGCAAAATTTCCCAAAGCTGGGCACAACTATTTATGGGTTGTGAGATCAATTTAATGGGTTGTTGTCATGGTCTGAATGTTTGTGTCCCCTCAAAATTCTTACATTGAAACTTAATGGCCAATGTGATGGTATCAGAAGGTGGGGCGTTAGGGAGGTGATTAGGTCATGGGGGCTCCACCCTGGTGGATGTGATTAGTGCCCTTACAGAAGAGGCCCCAGAGAGCTGCCTTCCCCTTCCACCACGTGAGTACACATAGCAGGCACCATCTATGAAAAACGGGCCCTCACCAGACACAGAATCTCTCAGCACCTTGATCTTGGACTTCCCAGCCTCCAGAACTGTGAGCAGTAAGTTTCCGTCCTTTGTAAATTACCCAGCCTAAGATAGATTGTTATAGCAGCCCAAACAGACTAAGACAGATGTTATCAGCATATCTACATCTGTACCTATTTTTATTTCTATTTTGGGTCAATGTATAAAATGTATTTGTGTGAGTCACAGTCAAACAAGTTTGAAAGCCATTGGATTAAAGTCCTCCACAAATAAAAATGAAATGGCACACCAAAATCGTATGTGGAGTGTTAGGTACTACTTTAAGAATAATTTCCTCTTCCGTCTTCTCTGGACCTTAGTTTTCCACTGATGCCACTATCTTGCTAATGTTGTCTGACTTTTTCTTGCATCTGATTGTAACATAGCCCGCTGTTGCCACACTAATTCACGTAGAGAGAATTCCTTTGCAGGAAGACCTAAATTCTCCGTGCCTCTGGTCAGATCTAGTGTGCATTTTTCTCCAACAGAACACTTGGAAACCTCAAGGAAAAAGGAAAGCTGATTTTGAATACTCCTTCAGCTGGTAACTTTTTCTTGCATTTTGCAGTGATTCTGTCACCCACATTGTAGCAGAGAACAACTCGGGTTCAGAAGTTCTGGAGTGGCTTCAGGTACAGAAAATGAAAGCCAGCTCACAGCTAGAAGTCCTCGATGTCTCCTGGCTGATTGAATGCATGAGAGCAGGGAAACCAGTGGAGACGACAGGAAAACACCAGCTTGTTGTAAGTGTCATGGTTGTGATTTTCATTGCCCGTTGACTAATGGTTAAGAATATGTACTTAAAATAAATGGACCTGGGTTGAAGCCCAGGTTCTCTGCTTGCTTCCTGTGTGACCTTGGGCAAGTCACTTAGCTTTGCTGAGCTTCAGTTTCCTCCTCTGCAATATGAGATAGCAATGATGCTGACCTCATAAAATGGTCATGAGGATGAGAATAACATTCATGGAAAGCACTTAACACCATGTGTGATATGTAGTAGGCACTGAATAAATGGTAGCTATTTTTATGAACAACTTTATGCACAAATATTCCAAAATATTTAAGCCTGGATGTCCTGGTAGCCAGAAAAGCAGAGGGCCCCTAGTTCCTACTTTTTTCTTACTATGCTCATTCAGAATAAAAAATATATATGCATAAAGTTAAACCCTCAATTCTAAGTCTTTGACCAGTAGTGCAAGAGTCTTCGGGAAAAGGGCTTGGGCCATAACTACATAAATTTGCAGAAAAGAAAAATTACATTTAATTCGGTGGTTCTTTTTCATGTTTTTTCCTAATTTCAAAATAATAAATGTTAATAATAGAAAACTCAAATATCAAAGATGTATATACCATAAAATTTAAGTCTCCTATAATTTTATCCTCCTTCTAGAGACAACTGCTTCCAATTTTTTTCTTCACGTATGCCTGTTATTATTACCACTAATTGTTATTTAAACTGGATGCTTCTGCATTTGTTCAGGCAAGGAGCGACTATTCAGCTCGCCCCAACCCAGGCCTCCAGAGGACTCCACCGCTTGCTGTACAAAAGATCTCCCAGTACGCGTGTCAGAGAAGAACCACTTTAAACAACTGTAACCACATGTTCACGGTAATGGGACTTTACATCAGTGCCCATGCAGCTGCTTTCCATGGACCTCCTAATTAAATTCTGAATTTTTCTGAAAATCTGGGAAAATTTTCCCCTTACCTGCCCATCGCCCTAGCCTGATCTCTGGTTCTTCTTTCTGTTAAGAATAGATCTTTCCTGGAAATGGACAAATACATTTCGGTTATATTCTTTAGAGATGGTAGAGTACCATTTATTGAGAGTTGTCATTAATGGGCATTATACTTGTCAAAGGCAAATATTCTGAAAACACAAATGCTGTAATTAGTCTAAAACATAGTAAGAGCAAATTACATGGAAATAGCAATAATCCATCAGCAGTCTTTTCTGGGAAACCAAAAGATTGAGCAGACCCCTGTGATATTAACTAGCTGGGACAAGTCAGTTCCTCTCCGCGAGCCTCGGTTTTCTTATCCATTTAGGAAGAAATTCCATAGATCTTTGCTAAAGCTCCACCTAGCCCTGAAGTTTGGGAATTGTGTTTCAAAGGGCCCTGAGGGCTCACGACTGCTTGGCACCTAGCCTAGAGTCAGTGGTCAGCCAGAGATGACATGCAGTAGTATATCAAATACAAAGCCTTCTCATTTCTAGACTTCCAGCCTCATGTGTGCGAGGGAGACCAGGAATGGGGTCACACAGTTGCAGCTTCTTCCTCCTCTGCTGGAAATGCAAACACACCCTACCTTAAATAACCCTGCCTGGGTCTGTCTGCTCTGTGCTGGCACTCATTCATTCAAAAAGCCCATGTTAAGTGCTGGCTGTGTTTTATGTACGTGCTAAGAAACGGGGACACCCAGTGATCAAGGCAGAACCCTGGCCACAGGCTAGTGAGGAAGACAGCAAAGAGGGGAGGATCATGCGGAGTCATGGCTAGCAGGAAGTAGTAAGCACCAGATCATTTTTTGGTTAAATCACTCCTGAATATCTAACTGCAGTGAACTCCAAGTTGCCTTGTAATGCACTCTGCTGCCTGTCTTTTCAATTCAACTCCACTTGATGCCACAAGGGAGGAGTGCAAAGGTACGGGGGACCCAATCCTACCTGCAAGGAAACAGTCCAGCAGTTTTCCAGTATTTAAAGGAGAGCAAGAGGCGTTTGCAAGTGACCGCTGGCTCAGGGGAGTGGACACAGAACTTTTGCTTATCTGGTTTTATCCTTCAGGATGCCTTTGAGATACTGGCTGAAAATTATGAGTTTAGAGAAAATGAAGGCTGCGCTGTGACATTTTTGAGGGCAGCTTCTGTACTGAAATCTCTACCATTCACAATCATCACTATGAGGGACACAGAAGGAATTCCCTGCCTGGGAGACAAGGTGCGGTGTATCATAGAGGTAAGGCTGAGGTGGGATTTGACCCACTTCCCAATAAGTAGAAGGGGAGTGGGGGCGGGGAGCAGCTAACAGATTATCTTGTCACCTCTCTCTCTTTCTCTTGTCTCTGTGTGTGTGTGTGTGTGTGTGTCTACCTAGACATATGTCTTAATAGATATATGTAGAGGTAGACATACAGAGATAGATGCCTATTATGCATAACCCATACCCCAATATTATCACAGCTGGAGCCACATGGGGCCGGGCAGTAGAAACAGAAGAATTCTCCCATATTGTTATTAATCACAGTGAAAGACTCAAGTGACCTAAAAGCTTGACAGCAGGGGCATGGAGGACTGCAGTTTCACTCAGGGGACATCTCCTCCAGCACAGTGGTGGGTGTGACATGCAATAGAGCTGCTTCTGCCTCTCCACTTCTGTGTTCATTTATTGAACGATGTTTAAGAATTCCCCAGCAAGGCAAGTTGGTCATGTGGCAACAAGTGTCAGTATAGTCAAGGGCAAGGTATATTATTCAAGGAAAATAATCCCAACTCTACCTGGAAGACAGTGGCTCTGAGCTGGACATCATAGGGTTTGAACGTGGATTGGCTTCTCAGTGGGATCAGAATAACCTGCTCAATTGAAAATCTCTTATTTCTGGAAGTTCATGTACATTGAAGAGAAAATTATCACAGATATTTGGACATATATTTTTCAGTGAATATTTTGGTTTGGGATTCTGCAGATTTGGACCCTAATCATTCTGATCTTCGTTCCTGAGGATTATAAAGGGGTCTTTGGATATATGATGAGCTAGGATTTTCAGGATTACAGGGAAATGTCTTGCTTTCCCCAGATCAGCTGGGGAAACGTCCTGCATGCACAGGTGTGCATTTCATGAGAAATCAAACTGCTAGATCTGCAAATTAGAGAGTCTTGAACAAGGATTGTCCAGTATTACTAATTTAAAATATTTTTCAACTATCCATGTAGGAAATTATTGAAGATGGAGAAAGTTCAGAAGTTAAAGCTGTGTTAAATGATGAACGATATAAATCCTTCAAAGTAAGTGATTTTACACATATTTATTAAAAAATGTTTTTTCAGTTAAACTTATTTCTTACTGTAGTTGGTTGCATTAGTCAGCTTGGGCTGCCATAACAAAATACCACGGACTGGGCTGCTTAAACAGAAATTTATTTTATCACAGTGCTAGAGGCAGAAAGTTCTAGATCAAGACGCCAGCATGGTTAGTGTCTGGTGAGGGCTCTCTTTCTGGCTTGCAGATTGCTGCCTTTTTGCTGTGTCCTCCTATGGTGGAGAGAGAGAGAGAAAGCCATCTCTCTGGTGTCCTTTCTTATAAGGACACAAATTCCATCATGACAGCCCCACCCTCATGACTTCATCTAAACCTAATTACCTCCCAAAGGTCCCATCTTAAATACCATCACACTGGGGATTAGGGCTTCAACACATGAATTTGGGCCAGGGGTGTGGCACAATTCAGTCCATAGCAGTGGTCGAGGAAAAAATACCTAAGTAAATATAGGTGCCCCAGCTTATTGCCATGCTATGGTAACATACAAATCATTAATGCCTTACCTTCCAAGAGTCTGTCGTGCATGGGTACAAATATCATGGGGACACAAGGACCATGGGGACAGGGCAAACCTGCTCTTAAAAAGCAAACCTGTCTCTGGACAGTTCCTCACTGCATCCTCATTTACTTGAAAGAAGGGTTTGTTACCTCCTAATTTTCCCTACCTTAAGGCTGCAGGTAGAAGGGACTTCTGCCCGTTTCTTCAGTGCAGAAGTGATGCCCAGGCCTGAAGCGTGGCCGTGAGCAGGCGCCCAGCTTGGAGAGTAAATAGTCCAGGGTTTAAGGTTGGGCTCTGCCACTTACCAGCTGTCCGATGGTGGAAAAACTGTATGACCTACGTGAGCATCCCTCTTCGAAATGTGAGGGTAGGTGTGCAGGGCATGACTGTGTGCAAGAGACTCTTGGCAAAGGGGAGAGCCCGACTGGGATAACTTATCATGCACGGACAGCACCGGGAATTGTCGATTGGATTATACCTAAGCCCTACACCTGCCAGAACCTGCCCCTTACTTCTGTTTCATTCCATAATACCACAAGTCATGAAAGGACTCACCCGAAACAAAAATGCCTCTGAAATATTACCAACACCCATCTGCTTGGTGTATTCAGGAGAAACTGGGTCAGAGATTTGCTTATACTTTTTCTTATTGCCTGAGACCTTGAAACGGTCATGACTTGGTTGTCATGATGATTATTTTAGAGACTGATGGCATGCCTTTCCCTCCATTTTAGCTCTTTACTTCTGTATTTGGAGTAGGGTTGAAGACCTCTGAGAAATGGTTCAGGATGGGCTTCAGAACTCTAAGTAAAATAAGGTCGGATAAAAGCCTGACATTTACAAGAATGCAGCGAGCAGGTAAATTGCATCTCCTAAGAGTCATTTTTGCTGTGGGTTGCTCAGACTGTGGTAGAGGTCTAAGTCAGATACACTGCAACTCCAACCTGGGGGTGCTGGGATGCTTTCTCGGCACCTGTTAATGCTTGAATGCAAATCCTGGCTCCAGCACTTTCCCTCTATGTGATCTTGAGCCAGCTAGTTAAAATCTTTGAGACTTACTCACCCCATCTATAAAAGAGTGATAACATTGACACTTAGCTGGGGAATATATCAGACGATGCAGGCAAAGCCCTTAGCACGTGTCTGGCACAGAGCAAAGGCACTCTTCATGGTGGCTGCTGTTGCTCCTTCACCCAGGTGTCAAGCCAGGTTGCACTGCTGCTCTGGATCCCCCTGAGTCTTCTCCACATTGGGGACTGGCTGTCTCCCTGGGTAAGAGTTGTGGGAAGGAGTCAAGGACAGAGGGACACATTGGTGTGGAGCTTCGGGGGGAGTCAAGAACACTTGAACAAACTAGAGTCATTACCTGGTACAAATGTGAATGTGCTTCAGAAACTATAGAATACCAGGAAAATTGAAGGGAAATTGTGGAAGTCCAGACACAGGGTTGATCTACCCAACCAGGACGCCTTAGCCTGAGAAGAGAAGACTGTGGAGAAACGGGAGAGCTGACGTCTCCCATCTGAAAGCCCAGCAGGACCTCCCAGAGGTTGAAGGTGGCTTGGTCACTTCCATTTATAGAGGGTCCCAGTAAACTCTTAAAAAATGAAGACATGCCAATACAGGGTCAAAAAACTGTATGTGTTTTAAACGCTTACTTTTACGTGTGATAGGAATACGATACAACTGTGACTCGAAAGCAGGCCACAGCCACAGTCCCCAGCACTAGGGCTTCTGGAGTTACAGAGAGTGAGGAAGGCATCAAAATTTGTATTGATGTGCAAGTAAAGGAACCTTCTACCAGAGGGGACCAGGAAAAGAAAAGAAAGTAAATGGTTATCTTCTACTGAAATAATGGTTAAAAAAAAAAAGCAATGGTAGAGGAAGCAAATCAAATCTTGGTGGGTCCTATCAGTGGTATCATAGAAGACTCCTACTCATCTTTTATAAAGTTGCTAATCTCTGAAAGATTGCTAAGAAGCTTTATATGATGCCAATAGGAAATAGGAGAAGATCCAGTATTTATATTCCGGGCTCCTGCAAGTGCACATTTGATAAGCACAATTTATGCCAGTTCTAGAGATGCCGTTAAAAAGAAATTTACATAAGTATTAAACATAAGTAGCAGGTAAATGGTCTGGGATGATAGTAAAGACTCTCAATGCTTATTGAGAGATTGGGAGGCCATGGAGTGTTTCACGTAGATGAAACCCTTATCGAAGGATGTCAAGTGCTCTCAGGATCTCAGGAGCTTCCATTTCCCTAGCTTTGTAAACTGGATTCTTCCTCTTCCCATTGGGCTCTTCCAATCCAGTGAATGAAGCAGCCGCTATTTATTGAATCAATCAGTAATTGCCATTAGCCTGCTTAATGCTGCTAGCTCTGTGTAGAAATCAAGGAGTGCCCTCCCATCATTTCATACTTAGAACCCAAAAATAAATGGTTTATATGCATCCTTTGGAGCGGCACTACAGTGAATGGAATTGCCAATGGGAGTAGCTTACAATACTACAAAAAATAAGCTAATTGAACACATTGAAAGTATGTTTTTTGTTGAAAGTGTGATTCACCGGTCAGGTGAAAAACCTGATTCAGTTTTACTTATAAGCACACTTGACTGCAGTTCCCTGAGGCCTGAGCATTCACACGCCACATTTGCCTTGAAAAGCCTGTTTCTGAAATATGGCAGCACATATGTAACATTATGCAGTGTGATACATTTCTCATAAGTTAACTGCCCTGCCATACCAAAAAGGAAAGCCAATCTAATTGCTTTCATGGATGTCAACAAATTATCATAGTACTTCCATGTCCTTTCCTGATATCGGCACACGTCCTTAAAGAAATAGTTACTAATTATGACTTTTGTATCATGTACATCACTCAATAAGCACAGGTGTTTGTTGATGGCAATTTCTGTGTCACAGCCTAATACAGCATTGCTTTTTAGATCAAATTCCATCCCCCCGCCCGTGGCCATGTTGCAATATTTTTTTAAATGGGGCATTTTACAAAAAAAAAAGAAAAAAGAAGAGAGTATCAGTATTGATATGAAAAAAGTAGTGTTCCACAGGTAGTTTGGTTAGGTATATTAGTATGAGTGTCATCTTGCTCCTGCCAACATGTTTCTTCAACAGTCCCCATCTAGAGATACCATGGGATGGTCCCCGTCTGGAGATGACACGGGAAGTTTGAACTTCAGAACTTTGTGAATAGGATGTTTATGCCAAATGGCCTCCCTCCTGCAACCCTGGGGTGGGAAATAAGGATCAATAGATTTACTCTGCGTCAATTCAGAGGGCCAGTAGTGGGTGAAAATGCAAGGAAGTAGACTTAAGCCGATCAGAAGAAAGAACAGCTCCAATAGTTACAGTTAGGAAATGGGCTGCCTCTGGAGGTATCAGAGTTCCCCATTATCAGATTCCAGCAGAGTTTAAATGGCCCCCTCTTGGGGACCCTAGACAGGAAAGCAGTGCCTTGTACTGACGCCGAATTGACCCTCCGACTCTGTGAATGTCGCTGTCCCGATCCTCTCCCTGCCAATACTTCACCCCGATCCTTGGAGATAAGTCTCCCTTCTCCTTTGCCCCCCACCCCATACCTCCCTCCACCCACCTCTATGAGAATAACCAGGTCATCAGCTCTTCATCACGATGACTCTGAACTTTCCTGAATTCCTGGTGGTCAGGCAAAGAAGCAATAAGCCAAACCACCTAGAACGTTCCTGCTTAAGATACGGATCTATCCTCTTCCTATTCTTGACTTTAATTTTTAAATCGATCTATCACCTTCCAAACATATATCTTCCCATCCCAAATCTCTTCATGCATTACCTTTTTAAAAATAGTAGGGCACAGCTTATTGTCAAGAAGATTGGTTCTTCAATAGGAGGTCAGATCCGAACAGTTTGGATTCCAGAGGGATATGAGATACTGTCTCCTTCTTAGGAACTTGTGAGCCTCTCCTTAGAAAGCAGAGAGCCATTGTCATCATGCAAAATGCACGACCAAAGCAACCACATGGATTACTCTTGTCTCCATGGAAACGGAGTTTGGCGCTGGTGCCTGTGGCCTTGTTAGCTCTGTTTGGGGGCAGAATCCCTTCCCACTGAGGGCTGGTCATTTCACACACGTGTCACCCCCTCCATTGACCTATCAAATGGCCTCTCAGGATTCCACTATTATGAAGACCTTGTCAGCTGTGTGACCAGCGCAGAAGCAGAGGCCGTCAGCATGCTGGTTAAAGAAGCCGTCTGGGCATTTCTTCCGGATGCCTTTGTCACCATGACAGGAGGGTTCCGGAGGTAAATAATTCGGGCTGCTTCACCTCCCCTGCTCTGACACCTTCAGTGGCTCCCCATTGCAGACAGGCTTCTGAAATGGCACAAAAGGCCTTTTTGATCTGATGCCAGCTTCTGTCTGCAGCTTTGTCTCCTGACCATAGTGTTTCATTTTGGCAACCCCCAAATGGCTTGTCATTCCCTGCACATACAGAGCTAATTCTTACCTTCTTTGCTCAGTCAGACTTTTCTGCTTGGACTATCATTCCTCAAATTTTCACCTGGCTGACTTCTCCTCATCTTTTAAGACAATTTAGATGCCACCTCCTCTGGAAAGCCTTTCTTGGCTCCCTCCTCCTCCACGCCAGGTTAGGGACCCCTCTTCAATGCTCCCCAGACATCTGCCAAGCCCTTTCTGCACAGAGTTACAGTGATCTGTTCCTATGTGTGCTTTCCCCACTAAGCTTTTAGAGCTTAGTTCTCAGCAAAACCAGTGCATGATACCTGGCACAAAGTAGGTGCTCAAGAAATCTTGGTTGACTCAATGAATGAATGAATGAGTGAATTCTTCACAGAATGTTTGCAGTTGTTGGATATTAAGGCCTCCATTTCAGAAAGGGATTCTTTCCCTCCCACACCTCCCTCCACCTATCCCCCTGGCCTTTTTACCTACCTCTTGGCCATTCTGACAAGCTAGGTTTGGGACAAGGGAGAAAAAGGGGCAAAGTCGAATTTAAGAAAATGCCCTTAATCTATAAGATAATTCCAAGAGTGCTACTTTGTATTATGTGAAGACAATTCTCGGTTTGCTTATTGTCATGTCTGTCTCCGTGTGTGTGTGTGTGTGTGTGTCTGTATGTCTCTGTGTGTATGCATAGAGGTATATGTGAGTGTGTAGAAGAAATAATCTTTTGTTATTTTTTGCCTACACATATGTAATCATATACATACTAGATAATGACTTTTTTCTGTGTCATAAATTTATTTTGCAAGGAATAGAGCTGTGTAACTAAGGATATTTTGTTTAGAAAAATGTCATGAGCATTTGGTGTTGCAAACCTTAAACACAGGCCATAGAAACAAAGGTGATTTTTTTAAAACTGAGTGTTAAAAGTCTAATTGATTTCCATTTTAAACTATTTTTTAAAATCAGGGGAAAGAAGATTGGGCATGATGTCGATTTTTTAATTACCAGCCCAGGATCCACAGAGGAAGAAGAGCAACAACTTTTACATAAAGTGATGAACTTATGGGAAAAGAAGGTAAGAAGAAAGATCAAAAATGGATGCTTGCACATTCAAACATTATATTAACACTGTTGAATCTTGCATACTATTTACCTCATAATTGTGTAATAACCATCTAATCAATTCTCAGTTATTTGCAACAGCTTATGCAAAGCCATAGGGACTGCAATGAGGCTTACCTGCTTTGGGTCCTAGAGTACCTGTTGTGAATATAGACTGTATCTTGTTTATCTGCACTTACCCTGTTACCAAAGGGCCTTGGGGTGGCTGTGCATTTGTGTTTGACATGCATAGGCATTAAAGCACCCAAACGAAATGAAGAACATGCACTATGGAGACCTGGGAAGTGTGTGCTGGGAAAGCCGCAGGCTTGGGTGAGGGGGCAGAACTGCAAAGGCTGGGATGAGATTGTCCAAGAGGTGTCACTGGTGCCTTGAGTTCCATGCTGGTCAATGACCAACTTGACTTTATGCTGAGACAAGAAGAAGGAAACTGAGGGCAGCTGAGCCCAGCAGGGGTCACAGCTCAGAAGCCCCCACCCATTGAGAAGATCAGACTTGTGATAGGCCAGCCTACTACTGACCAGTGGAAGAAGCTAAGCTAAACTGAGCTACCACTGCAGACACGGCCACATGCAGGGCCCTGATTCCTGTCCAGCTCTAGTGAGAGCCACACTTCCCAGACAGACCAGACAGCCCCATCCAAGGACCTATAGACCCGGGTGGGCTGAGGATGTGGGGCTGGTGTTTCTCTGGCACAGCTTTAACCTTCCTGACTGGTTAGCATCTGAGAGTGAACATAATAGGCCAAGCCAGGAGAAGGCAGGACAAGGAAGAGTCAGCAAACTGTCCCCACTGCTCTGCTCAGGTGAGAATGACAAAAGATTCTCATTGATAGGCAAAGGAGCACAACCCATGGACCCTGCTAGCCAAGGCCTGGGTGGAGAGTGGGCTGCCTGGCTTCCCACTCGGGGGCCCCTACAAGGACAGACCTATCTGACCTTGGCTTGGCTTATAGGCAGCCCCCACCCCACGCTGAGACTATTAAAGATGGGAAGGTGGTAGGAAGATGGCTTCAGGGAGCCCCCTTCCGCTGGTCTTTCTCAGTGTCAAGGCATTTGTACTTACTGCTGGTCCTCAAGCAGAGAAGGGCTTTTTCATACAGGTGCACAGTGGAGGCTAATGTTAATTTAAGCACGTGGGTTTTAGATTTGGGATTTTAAAAACACAGCACTGGCCAGGTGCAGTGGCTTATGCCTATAATCGTAGCAATCTGGGAGGCCGAGGCAGGAGGATTGCTTGAGCTCAGGAGTTCGAGAGGAGCCTGAGCAAGAGTGGGTCCTCGTCTCTGCAGCTCTAGGGAGGCTGAGGCAGGAGGATTGTTTGAGCCCAGGAGTTTGAAGCTGCAGTGAGCTATGATGATGCCATTGCACTCTACCCAGGGTGACAGAGTGAGACTGTCTCAAAAAATAAATAAATAAAAATAAAAACACAGCCCTGACATTCCCGGCTGTATGACTTGGGATGGGTTACTTAATTTTCCCAAGTTTCACTTTCCTCATCTGTAAAACAGGGATAACAAGCCTCTCATTCATTAATTAAAGGGGAGGAGTAATGAGAGAATTAGATAAAGAACTTGGCACAGTGCCTGATGGATGGTAGGAGCCTAACAAGTGGCGAGTTATCATTTTCTCTCATGCACAGCTATTTACTGGGCTTTGCCTGAAAGCCAGGCACTGGGTCCTGTTGGGGGAACCCAGGAGGGAGCAGGGCAGCCGCTCCCCTTCACACGCTGCCCATCACTGAGCGCAGGGAGAAGCCGCGAGGCAGTTCGGTGTCCCAGCCCCGACCGCTCCCCGCGGCTCCAGGCCGGCCCTCAATACCTCGGTGGTGAGATCAGCTCATGAATTCTTCATATTTAACTTCCACCTTTACCTCACCCCCGTGTGCTGCCACCCTCACCCAAACTGCACTGTCCAGATCACAAAGATTACATCCTACGCAGGCACATGCACGTGCATACTCACGCAACACGCACAACATACACAGCCAATGTTGTACAACACTGCGTGGAGCCTGGTGAACAACCAGTGGGTTATCAGTTTGAGTCGCCCATCAGAGAGATCTAAATGTTAGCCTTGTAGGAAACCCCTTGGTCAGAGGTGGGGCAAAAGGGAGGAACAGATCTTGACAATATTGACCTTGGGGGAGGGCTGCCATCCCCAGGGACATCCCCTATGTTCTCACTGGCCACTGGCGGGCCAATCCAAAAAGAGAGGTTAAATGGCGCTGGTTTGGGTTCACACCTGGTGGGTGGGACCTTGGGCACGACGCCCCTAACTGTTCCGTGTGGCTGTATCACCAGTTCGTGGAGTTGCTGAGAGATCGAAAGTATTGACAAACATCACAGAGTAAAGAATATATTCACTTTCAGAAAGTGACTTGACTTTGAATAGGGGGACCCAGAATCTTCCACGAAGGAGTTGGAGGGAATCGAATACAAAGGGGAGGGTGGGGGTCCTGGCTGAGAGCCTCACACTCGCCTTGCAATGCTCCCTGTGGGCTGGCAGAGCCCGGGACTAAATGGGGATGGAGCCTTCTTGTGGGAGGTGAAGGTGCTCACCTCCTGTTCCACCTTCTCTTCCTCTCTCATTTATCCCAGAACTGGCTGCTCTGCCCCCTGGGGAGGGAGGGAAGCAGCAGGGAAATGCCTCCTCCTAGTCAGGAGTCTCTGGGTTTCCGGCAGGGCAAATAAAAGAACATACTGATGTGAATATTCAGTTAACCAGTGGGTATAGATGGGGAAGCCAGAGCCCAACCCTTAAAAGGAGTTTTCAAAGAAGAAGAGAAGTCACCTAAAAGGAAATGGAGGACAAGGAAGGAAACTGCAGAAAATAGAGATGCCTAGCAAATAGTCGAGGCGAGAGACCTAGAGGTGACATCGGGGTTGTGTGCATGTTTGCCAACTGTGCCCTGCTGCAGACAGAACCTTCTGATATGCAGACAGGAGCAGTACGTCCAAGGATGCATTTCCAAACACCTTGCAACATTCAAGACAAACCCCAGGAAAGGATGGCCTCTTCTCTATTACCAGCCATGTGTCTCCACCCTGTGGCAATAGCACAAACACACAGTTTACTATTAGGAAATCAGCTGTGTTGAGGTTTTTTTTTAAGGGAATGTGTGTTATTATAAATTTGGCTTTAATGTGACACTTGTTAATATTTTAATAGCTCCCTTTTCACATTTGCATAATAGAAATTTACATGAAAGTCTGCTATACTGTACTAGTTTTAGCAAGTTTCTTTAAAAAGCAGAAGTGTGTTTTCCTGAGCTGGTTAACAGAGGTTACCTATAGCAACATTGACCTCCTCCCCCAGGGGTCTTCCTGACATCAGTGCCCCTTACCCCGACCTTCAAATGATGCTTGTTCTTCTAGGCAGTGAAGGGGGAAGATCTGCTCTTCAGACATCAGCAAAGGCAAAAAGTATCCTCTTGAGTTGTAACAATGTTTCTCACTGGTTTGCTGAAGAAGTGCAAGGCATGTCTAGTTACAATAATAAACTGAACCAGTGATGCTCAAAGTGTGGTCCCTAGACCAGCAACATCAACATCACCTGGGAACTTGCTAGAAATGGCCCTCCCCAACTTCCACTGGATCACTCTGGAGATGGGGCCCTTGTAAACTGTGCTTCAACAAATTTCCCAACTGCTTCTCATAATATTTTTGAACATCTGACCTGAAGAATACATGATAACAAATCACACACCCCAAGAGCTCTGATTACATTATTTGGAGGTTATTTGCTCTTTTAGTTGCCACTCAGGTTTGCAGTTAATTGCGTGTTTCTGCCTCTCCCTTCCCCACATTTGCCCTGTACCATCAGGCTCTCCCACTGAGGACGGCAACTTGCTTGGGCACATCTTAGGATCAGTTGTCAACTTTCTGGGTAGGTGACTTTACATGAAACATAGGTCACTAACTTTATCCCACATTCTCCAAGACAGATGGAGTAAGGCAGGCAAAGCAACACTCTCTTGTGAGGAAGGAAATCCCAAGTGCTACTAGAAATAGCAAGCTATCCTTCCCCAAAGTGGGGCTCAGCATCCAGCCACAACCCTTTGGGCCAGATAAGCCTGGTCATCAGTATAATAGAAAAGGACACTTAGTCCATTTGCATTGCTAAAAAGGAATATGTGAAGCTGGGTGATTTATAAAGAAAAGAGGTTTATTGGGCTCATGGTTCTGTAGGCTGTACAACAAGCATAGTGCCAGCACCTGCTTCTGGTGAGGGCCTCAGGCTGCTTCCACTCATGGTGGAAGGCAAGGCTGAGCCAGCACGTGCAGAGATTGCATGGCCAGAGAGGAAGCAAGACAGTGGGCAGGGGTGGGGGGAAGTGCCAGACTCTTTAACAACCAGCTCTCGAGGAAACCAATAGAGCAAGAATGTGCTCATTACTGTGAGGACCAAGCCAGTCCTGGGGATCCACTCCCATGACCCAAACACCTCCCACCAGGCCCCACCTCCATCGGGCATCAACTTCAACATGAGGTTTAGGGGGACAAATGTCTACACTATAGCAGACACTAGAAACAGCATGGCGTTTGTTGATGGTTTGTTTTTAAAGTGCTGAGGAGAATCCCTGCACTGGCTGGGATTCAGAAGTGGGGAGGGGGATTCTCTTGCAGTTTTGCCATTAAGTGGCTTTGACTCAGCCTCTCTAATCACTAGATTCCTTTTCTGCAGAGGGAGGATGATGCAGCCACTTCCTTAGCTCCCTCTCCTGGGGTTTCCAGGTGGGCTTGTAGTGCAAGGAAACACACACAGAGCGACATTCTGCTCAAACCTGTGATTTCATCAATAGCCCGGTATGAGACAGCAGCTCCTCTTCATCAGGGTCTCTTCCTCACGCCATTCTGTTTCTTTTCAGGGATTACTTTTATACTGTGACCTTGTGGAGTCAACATTTGAAAAGCTCAAGTTGCCCAGCAGGAAGGTTGACGCTTTGGATCATTTTCAAAAATGTTTTCTGATTTTCAAATTGCATCATCAGAGAGTGGTGGACAGTGAGAAGTCCAGCCAGCAGGAAGGGAAGACCTGGAAGGCCATCCGTGTGGACTTAGTCATGTGCCCCTACGAGTGCCGTGCCTTTGCCCTGCTGGGATGGACTGGCTCCCGGGTAAGTGCAGCGTGGACCTGTGGGATGACGTTAGCTTTCCAAAAGACATACATTGGGTCTAGCTGGGTCCAGGGGAGAGACGATGGCCACAGGGGTTTGGGGACAGGGGAAAGGGCAGTGCCCAGAAACCTTTAAATCAGGGTGTTCTACCTGCACACAGTCAAATGAGACAGATTCACTTAGAATAGTGATTCTCAGTGTGTGGTCCCCATGCCAGCAGCAGCAGCCTTACCTGGAAATAGGTTAAACATGTAAATTATCCACCCCACCCCAGACTGCTGGAATCAGAAACTCTAGAGGTGGATCCCAGAAATGTGTGTTTGAAAAAGTCCTTCCAGGTGTTTCTGATGCTGCTCGAGTGTGAGAACCACTGAAGTAGAGAAACCAGCAAGGTGGTTAAGAGAGGAAACAATACAGTGAAGAGACAACTCACAGACTGGGGGCAAATATTTGCAAATCGTATATCATATCAGGGGTTATTATCCAGAATACACAAGGAACTCAAACTGCTCAATACAAGAAAACAAATGACCCTATTAAAAAATGGGCAGAGGATTTGAATAGACATCTCTCAAAAGAAGACATACAAATGGCCAACAGTTATATGAAAAAATGCTTAAAATCTCTAATTATCAGAGAAATGCAAATTAAAACCACAGTGAGGTATTATCTTGCATCTCTTAGATCAGCTATTACTTAGAGGAAAGATAACAAGTGTTGGCTAGGCTGTGGAGAAAAGGGAACCCTGATACACTGTTGGTGGTATTGTAAATTAGTACAACCATCTGAGAAAACAGTATGGAGGTTCCCCAAGAAACTAAAAATAGAACCACCATATTATCAAGCCTTCCCACTACTGGGTACATACTCAAAGGAACTGAAATCAGTATGCCCAAGAGATGTCTGCGCTCCCACGTTCACTGCAGCGTTATTCACAATGACTAAGGTATGGAAACAACAGAAGCCCCCACTGCCGCATTCACCCCACTCCCACGCCCAGCCTCTCCAGCTGTCCCCCACACAGTGTGAGCAGCCGGGCGGGCAGGAGAGTGGCTCAGGCCTGGCGCATAGGGCAGTGGCGTGCTAATCAACACCCCCGTACCTTCACAGACCTGCAGCTGCGGCGCCTGGAATCTGCTTCACCTGGATTCTTCCACAACCCTGGCTCCCTCTCTGCCCTATTATAGAGGACTTGCTCACTTTCCTAGAATAGGAATTGTTCCTCGCCACTAGAGGGCGGAATTACCCCAGGTTTACTCCTTAATCCCACATGGGAAAAGACAAACTTCCTAGATCTCTGCTTCTCTTGAGAAAACTAGCCTCAATGACAACGTTATTCGCTGTCCTCGTTTTCCAAGGTTTTCCCGTCCTCTGTCTTAGGCTTCGGGTTTTGCTCCCTGCAGCCTCGGAGCCCACTCGTGATCACGGGAGATGCTATTCGGAGGCAGGTGACTTAGACCATCAGTTTCAAGGCATCTCAGTAGGAGAGGATGTTAAAGCCAGAGGGGACCTCAGTTGTGCCCTTCCCCATCCTTCCATTTGACTAAGCAAAATTTAGTAAGTCTGGGTGACTTGCCAAGAGATGCACAGCTGGGTAGGGACAAAATCCAGGCTGGAATGGGTTCCCTGACTCCTCCATCCTATTTTACAATAATGATATTCAAAAATTTTTTAAAAACCACCAAACTTATTCATCTGGCATTTACTCTGGACCAGGTATTATTCTGGACAAAATGTTCACACTACCTATTTATTCAACAAATATTTTCCATACAGCTTCTATATGCCAGGCACTATTTGAAGAAATAGGGTTATAGACAAAACAAAACAAATCAGGGTTTTGTTCTCATGGAGCTCACATTCCAGTGTGCTTGTGGGACCATGGACCTGTCAGAAGAGCTTGGCCCTGGGGGAGAAAATCACTTTGAGAATGCTTAGGGCAGACAGATATTCACTAGAGGGACTTAGATATCTTTAAACACCTACTGCTGAAGATATTCTAGACTTGACAGTAAATTATTTTAATTATCCCTTGTTCAGCAGTTTGAGCGAGACCTCCGGCGCTACGCCACGCACGAGCGGAGGATGATGCTGGATAACCACGGTTTATGGGACAAGACCAAGGTAGAGTTTTCTCTTCCTGGAATGGGCTACTTTGATCCTCATCCCCAAGGCTGGGTCCCTGAGTACTCTTCTTGAACTGATTTGAGTGCCTGGGGACAGTTTCCTTTGCTATGAGTGTCCTGTTCCCAGCTGATTGCAGTTGAGGGCAGCTGGAAAGATCCTCACAGGTTAAGGTCCCCACCTGGCCCAGAATGAACCTCGGGGGCTTTGCGATCCAAAATGATGAGCTAATTGGGCTTCCAGAACTAGTCCAGCAGCAAACGTTGCTTGAGGTTGGTATATTCCTGGTGTCTACAATGACTAACTCCAAAGAAAACCAAGGATCCCTCTAAGTCACAAATACCACTCAACTACCTCTCAAATGCAGTGGGCAGCAGCATTCTGAGTGACCATGTGGGTCATTAGTGAGAGTCTCCTGCAAGAAATAGAGCAACAGAGCTGCCCCAGGATGTAGATGAGTGGTCAGTTCGTGTCACTCACCAGCTATGTGACTCACTGAGCAAGCTAGCCTTGCTGCTGTCATGATCCAGTTCACTCCTCAGCAAAGTGATCACTGTCTGAGCTGTGAAGAGTTAGATATTCAACTCTTAAATCCACAGGTGCTAAGAGCTGCTGTTCTTACAGTGGTCAATGACACCAAAATAGGCTCTCAGGGAGAATAACACTTAAAATAACTGGAAGTAAGGTTCCTTTCCCTCTAGGAGCTTATTGTCTAAATGAAGTATATTTAGTTAGGGCTGTCTGAGTTACAAATGTCAGAAATCAAACCCAAATTTTTTGCATAGGCAAAAAATTGGAATTTGGGTTATATGCTGTAGCATCCCAGGGTAATATTGGCTTCAGGTGCAGCTGCATCCAGGCGCTCAGGTAGGCCTCCCTCAGTATTGATTTTATTCTCAGGCAGGTCTTCCCATAAGTCTCATTCTCTCAGTTACTCCAGCTGAGAGGTAAGCCTCTTTCCTAATAGTTCCAGCAAGAATCCTAGCTGACGCTCATTGAGTAAGCCTGGGTCACATGCCCATCCCTGAACCCATTACTATAGCTCTGATTGGCCAGGCCTGGGTCATGCACGTCTCCTTGGAGGTGAGCACAGCTCCACCTGACCCTCATGGACTGAGAGTAGAAAAAGGTGTTTCCCAAAGAAAAATCAAGGTGATGTTCACAGAAGAGGGGCCTATGGATGCCAGCAGGAGAGCCTCAGATGCTGAGCATGTGAGTGGATTCACATAATACAATTAAGGAACACTTACAAATTAACACTTAATAAATAGTTCGATGTAAGCGAGTGCTGTCTGTGTGCCCAGAACTATGCTACCTGCAAGAAAGGATGGAGGGGAAGAGGTGCTTGGTTTTAAAGAGATCGTGGGGTGGCCTGGTGGGGTCCGAGGCAAGTGTGGAAGGCTGGAGGGCCCAACACATACGCGTATCCTGTAATTCCCAGCGGTACACAATCTGGCTGCATGTTACCCGGAGCTACCCAGAGCTTTTAAATAGATTGATGACAAGATCTCTCCCGAGGTTCTGATTTCACTGGACTCGAGTGTGGCTCAAGCTTCCATGTTTTTTTTAAGAAAACTCTTATCAGGTGGTTCTAATGAACAGTTGTGGTTAAGGACTACAACCCATAGGGAAAATATCCAAATGCCTTTTGCTGAATGTGTAAGGCTGTTGTGATTTTACCTTAATTTATTTAGTGCCATATTCTTGGATGGAAAAATGTGAAAATTATGGAAGTCAGTTAAAATGACTTTTTATAATCTTCTGAGGGAATTAGGTTTTGGCAATAATTCATTCTGACAAGACAGTTTTACAAATAATACTTTCGCTGTGTCCACACTGAGATGCTTAAGAAAAATATCTGAATGCATATATTTCTTGTTCTGCTTGCAGAGGATATTTCTCAAAGCAGAAAGCGAAGAAGAGATTTTTGCACATCTGGGATTGGATTACATTGAACCATGGGAAAGAAATGCCTAGGAAAAAGTTGCCAACATTTTTTCCCATTCTCTTCAGGTTAAATAAATTAAGCTTCATATTAGTACTATAAAAGATGCCTCAGGAAAGTTCGAGATTCTTTAGGTCTTATTGAAATGCAGATTGCTACTAGAAATAGCTTTCTTACTAGTATATGGAGAATTTAAAAAGAAGAAATAAACAGCTTTAGAAACCTGGTAAGGCATCACCTGGTAATGGGTTATGTTGTAATAGGCCATTTGTAGACTGCTGCATGGAATTCACAATTAATTTTTCAGTGGAAATGGTGTTGTCATTGGTGGCTTATCCAAGGAAGCTAATCAAAGCCCACTCTGCCCACAGTGTAGCTGACGTGCTGTATATCTCCAATAAAAACAGGAGGAAACGAGATGATCCAGTCTTTTTTCTTTACTCAAATATTATAAAACATTTTTAATCAAAATTGTAACTAAGTAGAAGAATAAAAAGTTTACAGTTTATTGTGAGAGGACAAACAGGTTTAATTAGAACATTCCAGAGGGGATTCTGGAGCTTGAGGAGTTGGGGGTGGGGGCTGACTCTTGACTGGTGCAGCTTGGCTCAAAGCCTGTTCCTCCCCGGCCACCGTAGAGCTGGGTCCCCAGGCATCCCAGCACAGGGCCACACAGGGACGTGTTCTCACTGCTTTCATTGGGAAGGAAGTGCAGTTTCCTAAACCGCCAAAGAAATACCTCCCTCTTTTTTGCATGTTGGAGTCTCTCTCTGGACTCAGTGGCCCAGTCCCTCTCAGGAAGACAGTCTCTCTCGGCCTCTTCCTCTCAGGCACCCGTGGAAGGGAGCAGCCTGTGGAACCCACAGGCTCCGTACCCATTCTCGCCTCTTGCTTTCTCCAGGAGGGCACAGACTCTGTTCTTTGAAGGGACCTAACAGGTCATCTGATCCTGTTTCTCTGGTGTCCTCAGCTTACTAAACATTTGGGAGAAATAAGTCTTTCCACCTGCAAAGTCAGGAACTGAAAAGAATCACAGAGGGGACAGAAGTTCTTGCCGATGGGAGTAAGAAACAGGGAGGCAGAAGGGGGAGAAGTAAAGAAAGTAAACCTTGCTTTACTCTGCAAGGTTTTGAAAAATCAAAGTTATAATGTTTGAACTGGGTGGATGTAACTTTAGAGACAGAACAATTCAAACACCAGGTGATACAGGAGGACATGAGACCAAACACACTGTACAATCTGCCTAAGGTCACCCTTAACTGAGCAGCTGCCTTGGGTGTGGGAACCCGAGGGGCTGACGTCTGATCTCAGCATTTTTCTTACAGTACTGGGCTACCCTTCGTGAAGGACTGAACATCTTCCAGCCTGGGGGAGAAAGTGTCAGTAACGGGGACATCCCTGGGATACTCTTGGTTCCAAGGCTAGGGCCAGTGTTTTGTTACAAGCAAAGAAAAGCCACAGACATTTTGTAGGTTCATAAGAATGGCCATTTAAGTTTTTACTTTATTACAAAATAAGTTCTTGTGCATCATAGCAGAAATAAATGACAGAAATATGGAACCTTGCTAGTTTAATAGAAACAGGTTGAAATAAAGATTCTAAGCAATGGATTGTAAGTAGAATTAAAATAGGTGATCCAAATACAAGTCATACCTCACTTTATAGGTTACAAGACTTACTCATATGTATATTTCAATGCAGCTTCACAAGGGGCAGGAGGGGTAGGAGGATGAGAACTGCCATCTCCTCTCTACAAGTACAGAGCTGAGGCTCTGAGTGCCCAGCAATCTGCAGTAGGGCTGACACCTATGAGTATCAAAGCCAAGGCCACAGCTGCGTTCTCAGTAAATCCAGTGTTCTTCCTGACATGCAAGGGTAGCAAAAGCAACAAGATCTCTGGGCACGTCTGTTTAAACAGAGCCAGATCTGCTTGTCAAGGTGACTGGACCCAGCGGACTTGGCACAAAGCTGAATTTCACAAGGGGCTTTGAAGAGCAGGTGTTGGCATGTGATGCGGTTTGGGTTCCGGTGTTCCAGATCAGACCTATCATAATGTCTTACATTAAACATTAGGCAAAATGCCTCATTATAAAGAAAAAAATGTCATTTTAATATGAAACATGGATCTCCATCAATATCATCATCTTGAAGGTTAAATGTAACACCAAAGTCTTTGTACTGGGAATTTGTAGCTTGCAAGAGCCTGGGTTTTTCTGGTTCATACAAGGACAGGGTCACATCTAGATTGGAAGATTCACAGACTACTAGAAACCCCCTGGAATCATCTTTAAATGTCAACAATTTGGATCACAGGCCGTGGAGAAAGGTTTTCATTAACGTTCCCTTGGTGACCCTATGACCACAGGCAACACAGCTCTTCTACTTTATCAGACAAGCAATATGGGAAGAGGTAGGAGGAAGGGGATAAGGAGAGAGAATAAACATTTTAAGTGCCTGCTAGGTGGCAAATACTTCCCTTTATTTCTTATTTAATCTTTTTGATGAGCCCATGAGGCAATTGATATTATCTTCTCTTTTACAAAAGCAAAAACTGAGGCTTGGAGAGGTTAAACGACTTCTCCAGAGTCATACACCTGCTCAGAGTTAGGTCTGACTTACTTAAAAGTCCATATTCTTTCCACTGCTATACAACATGATTGAGCTGTGTGCTGCCCTGTAGCCAGGGAATGTGTGGGTTCACATGATTTCTACCCTGAGATACTCAGAAGTAATATCACACATCCCCCATAAGTTTCATTTATAACCCAACTTGCACCAGGCTGACCTTGGCCAACACTCCTGTGGAAGTCATGTCTGATGGTTCTTTTGAGAATAAGGATATTAAAAAAGATGAGAAGGGAAGATACTCAGAAACCAAGCCCCTTTCTTAAAATCACGAAGAAAAGAAAATTTCCTCTGGGGTCAGTACCAGGACCTGAGGGCTCCATCTGGATGCACAGTGAACTCTGCTGGTGGGTCATTGTGTATTAAACCACAAGATCTGAGAGTTGGAATCAAACTTATTGAAGCAGTCCCCTAAAGAGACAAATCAATCCACAAGTGTTCCAGATCTGTAACTGAAACTTGCAGTGGTTAAGAAGCAACTTGGCATCTCTCCTATCCAAGTACAAATTCCTGGGTTTTCAGCCTGTCCAAGCTTCAGGTCTTCTCCTGGACTGAGCCACATCATTCTAGGCTCAGTCTGGGCACAAGCCACCACAATCCCCTCCTTCTCTCCATTTCTACGGTAGGATGGTAAGTGTCACGCATGGGCTCCTCTCTTCCTGCTACAGTCTTCACATATATGTGGGCTTCTTGTGCTCCCATTGTGTTCTTCTCATGTGTTGGTGATCTCCTAGGGTTCTTGAGGAAACAAATAGGGTTTTTAAAAATACAGCTGAGACTTCTGCTTTTGGCCAGAATGCAGTTATAGCAACCACATTTGCCTTCCCATCTGAAACAACCAAAACTCAGACAAAACATTTGAAATAATAGTTTTCAAGACACTAGACTACAGGAAGGGAAGCACAATGATCACTGAAAAACAGAAAACAAATGAGGAGGAGCCTACAATTGCCTGAGCTTACTGCTTTGGTAGAGTTATCAGGCCATTCAACTCCCTTTTGTTTAATGTTAACATAGTATCCCTTTTCCCAGCCTTTAATTTTAATTGATCCATGCATTTATATTTAAAGTGGGTTTTTGTAGGCATCAAATACTTGGATCTTGCTTATATAGCCAATCTGAATATCTCTGCCTTTTAATTGGGATATTTAGACCTTTTACATTTAATATGACTATTGATATGGTTGGGTTTAAATCTACCATCTTGCTTGGAATAAAGTGGAAAAAGATTTTAAAAAGAAACAATGAACACTTTATTCCATATAGATTTTAGAAGCACTTTATTAAGTTTTATGAAAAAAATCTATTGGGATTTATATTGGAATTACATTTATTATATAGGTCAGTTTGTGGTTGTTTGACATCTTTATGTTATTGAGTCTTCCTACCAGGGAGCATGGTATATAACCTCCATTATTTAGATATTATTTAATTTTTTTTACTAAAGCTTTATTATTTTCCATAAAGATATTACATATTTTGTTAAATTGACTCCTCAGGATTCTACACATCTTTATTACCACTGCAAAATGGTAAATTTTAAAATTACTTTTTCTAGTTATTATTGATGAGGAATGTAAATTACTTTTGTGTATTGATTTTTGTATCCAGTAAACTTGTTAAAATATCTTGTTAATTCTAATAATTTACCTGTAGATTATTTGACTTTCCTATGTAGACAATCATAGCATCTGCAAATAATGACAATTTTGTTTCTTCCTTTCCAGTCTTAATGCTTCTTATTTCTTTTTCTTATCCTACTGCATTGACTAAGACCTAAAGTATAATATTGAATAGAGTCATATTAGTGAACACCTTGTTTTATTTCTGGTCTTTAAGAGAATGCTTTCAACATTTTACCCTTAGGTAAGATGTTTGCTATAATTTTTTTCAAAAGATATCTTTCAAGATAAAGGAAGTTTCTATTCTATTTTTAGTTTGCTAAGAGCTCATATCACAAATGACTACTGAATTTTTTTGAACTCTCTTCTATTGAGGTAATCACATGATTTTTCTCTTTTAATTTTTCAGTGAAATAAATTATACTAAATTTTCTAATATTAAATAAACCTCAATTTCTGTTCAGCCAATAAAAATACCCTGAGAATCTCTTTTGAGCTTGCACTTCACTTGGTCATCTCCTTTCCACACATGCTCACACTGTATTTCTTTTGTGCCTGAAAGGCTTTAAAACTCTTAGCCTGTTGACCGTGTGGATGATACATAGAGATTATAACCAAGAGTTCTTACCTCAGATATCTTGGGACTTTCATCGATTTCTGAAATTTCACACGGTCTTTCACTTTCCTAAATTGTTTAAAAAAGAAAGAAAGAAAAAGAAAAGAAAAAGAAGTAAAGGGTCACAGCGTTTGACTATAACCACGATAAAATCAGTGATTCTTAAACTTGAGTGCACATTAGAACAAACAAAACAAAACAAAATAAACACACAAACAGCTAATAACTCCCCCCTTCCCCATAAAAAAAAACCCAAAACAAAACCAAGAAATGTCATTGTGAGTTACTTAAAAAATAATCCAGGGTGGGAGTAGAAACTAAGCAAGATTGGTCATGAGTTCATATTAATAATTGGGTTCATTGTACTCTTCTCTCTATTTTAGTATATATTATAAATTATCCATAATAAAAAGGTTTAAAAAAAAGGATCAATGCCACAGCTCTGTTGTCCAGAAATGCTGATTTAATTGGTTCTGGTGATTGGTATTTTTTCAAACTCCTAGATAATTTTGAAGTGCACTAAAAGTTGAGAAACTATTACTTAAATAAATAATACCACCACCCACCACAATACTTCTTAATGTGTTTAAAGTTTATAACTTGTCGACGTATCTTTACATGTGATATGATGTGAAGATGTAAAGATGTTCATCATTCCGGGTCTCAATCCGTCTATAATATCACCTACCTCTTAAAATAGGGAGGGCGGTTTTTATGACTTCTGTTTTGGAGTTGAACTAACTGAGGCATAGAAAATATTAAGTCACTCGTTCAGGATCATATATTAATAAATCATAAAGTGGCAGAGTCAGGATTAGAACCTTGATTTTCTGTTTCTTCATTAATGCCTACCAGTGTGAGAACAACTATGAATGCTCATAAATAGAGAAAGGAATTAACCCAGAGTCCACTTGACACAGTTATATCCCAACCATGGAACTTTGTTGGATATTGGTCTTGGTGGCCTTTGAATTCTGAGTACGGTCCCAGAGCAATCTGGCATTTGGTGGGGACTGAGAGTGTGACGGATGTAGCTTCCCTTGTGAATTATGCACGTTCAGATGTGGCAAAAAGACAAAGACAAATAGAGCCACCTACTTCTGGACCTATCCCTACCCCAGGCACCTCACCACCTTTTGTCTCCCATCTTTCCTAACATTATCTCCATCCTCCCTTTGCGAAGCTTGTGCCCCCTTGTTTCTCAACTTTAGAAAACAAACCCATCATACAGATGTGTTTGCCATGGCAAAAAACATCCCTCTCCACGGCTACTTTTTGCCATGCCAAATGCTGTCCTTATTGCCAGGATTTCCTCAACTGACCTGCCTGGTGCTTGATGTCATATTTGAGATGGAAATGATGGCACAGAAACTTCTACCATCTTGACCTCAAGAAATAGACACAGGCTCTGAATTCTTACACCGTTAGCCCAAAAGCCAGTTCACTGAAATACTGATCCCTGCTTCCACACCCAAACCCAAAGAAGCTGGTAATCACCTCCATGGACTCAAGGCTACTTCTTCTTCGGTGGATCCAAGTAAACAGCAAAGCCACCAGCAATGCTGTGGCCACGATGGAGGGGATGCCCGCCGCTAACCCGAGAGAGGGCCCGCAGTCCTGGCGCCGAGAGAAAAGCAGAGTCAGGGGAAGCCCAGATTCTTCAAGAATAAAGGAAAAATTCAACAGATTTGAATCTATTGAATCCATTTGGTATGGACCCTAAATGTCATATATAATATCAAAAGGGTTATGAAATGATGTGAAAAACTGTTTGTAACATACATGACAAATGACTTGTTTTCATGGGACTTAATTTACATAGTTCAAATCAATTGGAAAGGCAAAAATCCAGTGGAAAAATAGGCCTAGGACATGAACAGGCATTCCTAGGGACCGAAACACAAATGCCTCCTCAACACAGGAAAAGCTGAGATACGATTCAGAGCAATAATTAGATACCATTTTTACTTATCAGTTTGGCAAACAGCAAAAGCTTTTATTGTATATCATACCATGTTGACGTGAATTTTTAAAACTTTATTTACACTACATGCATTAACCAATCGATTTTCAAATTCCCACTTTGCTTCAATCTGAGTGGAAATAGCCGTTTTCAGATTTGCAGATTATCTGGAAATATTGAAGATACTCTGCAGAATCCCTATAAATGTGTAACTTACATAATGCTGGATTCTCCTTCACATTTGGCGGGGGGTGATTTTTATTAAAGGCTAAAAAAAGTATATGAATCATAAATACAGAGGTTGACGACTTTTCATGTGGGGAACACACCCAGGTAACCCACACCCAGATCGAGAAGCAGAACATTACAGCAGTCCAGAGGCCCCTCGGACACCCGCAGTCTCCGTGTGTGACCGCTATCCTGAAATCTACCACTGTGAACTCGTTTTGTCTGTTTTTCCACATCATACAGATGCACGTAAGGTATGTACTCTTTCGTGTCTGGCTCAACACTTTGTGAGAGCCTCCGTGATTTTGCACGCTCTCAGTTTCGAGCTAAATTTGTCATTAGAATAACTGTTGAGCCAGGTTCCGGGCTCGGCAACAGTTCCCCTAGCAAACTTTAATCCTCACGGCAAATGGGTAGAGCATTATTATCCTCATTTTATAAATGACCAAACTAAGGCTCCGTAAGTTAAGTGATGTACTTACCACTTCTTTCCCACCCGTGACAACAGGAGAGGAAGTCTGTGTTGAAAAGAACGAGATCTATAGAGTAGCATTATACAAGACAGGCTGCCAAAGGTTAGGCCGTAAGGCCTAAAGTTTACCCCTCCACTAATCCTTCTGTTAACAACAACAACAACAGCTGCCAAGTAGAACCTCACTTGATTGCTTCCCAGCTACAAATTGGAATAAAATTTGGCTACAAGGCAAAAGAATTGAGAAATTCAGGTGGCGTCTTCATTATTCACGCTGTGGATTTTCCATTCTGTCTTCAGATTACAGAAATTTGCTTGGGGTGGCTTTGACCAAAAAAAAAGTGGGGGGATGGATTAACTCTAAGGATGTAGGGGTGCCCTGTGGAGCCCCAGGGCAGGTGGGAAGCTGGCTTCTCCCTGCAGTGCGGACCAGAGCTAGGGATGGGGAATTTGTCAGGACTGAAGCCACCCGCCTCTCTCTCTCTCTTTCCAGGGCAGCGTGGCCTTGGCCTTCCACCTGTGCTCTTCTCTGCCTGTTTGCTTCCTTTCTCTCTCCCTCTCCCCTACCCTCATGAACACCTGCTAACCGTGCCAGCTAACACTGGGGAGCATTTGGTATACGCCAGGCTGTTCAAGCACTTTTCCCATAATGACTTATTTATTTTTCTCAACACTTTGTGAAAGCCTCTGTGATTTTCCGTGTTCTCACTTTTGAGCTAAGTTGGTCATAAGAAATAATTGTTGAAGAAAAAGTGAGGCAGGACTGTAATGATCCCCATTTTACAGATGAGAAGATTGAGGCATAGAGAAGTGAAGTATCATGTGCAAGGTCACATGGCCCTAGGTGGCAGACCCCAATCCATCTGGCTCCAGGACCTATGCTATTAACCACTGTGCTGCGCTGCCTCCCAGGCCTGGTTCAGCATCCCAACCCCCTGCAGAGTGGCTCTGATCCAGGTAGCCCCTTCTCCCTGGAAGCCCCTACTTCCCAGTGGTGTTATTCCCTTTTAATAACCACATAACTTTTCAGAAAAATTTGGCACAGCCAAACCCACTAAAAAACTGGGCCAGGAAAATACCTTGCTCAATCATAATGGCACTACTGATTAGAAAATAACCCTGGCTGTTAATTTTTTCTCTACACAATATGAGAACAGAAATGGAAGATGAACTGTGGATTGAAACTGTACACCATTATAGCTGAAAATCTCTATTTTTTACTTGTAGCTAAATGCCATAATCAAGAGCCCTGAAATGTTCATTGCTGACGCAACCATTTCCTTTCTAGAGCACATACTAAGGAAATAGTCTTAAATGCAGACAAGGATTATCTATTAATATAACGGCATTTATCACAAAAAGTATTCCTAATTATAATTAAAACAATAATTCACTTAAAGAAATATCATGTGACCATCCTCAGTTATGGTTATAAGGACTGGTGGAAAACATTTATGATATAAAACTATATGCAGAGTAAGAACACAATAGTACAAAGACAATAAAAGTTGAAATTTATGCAAAGTAAAACAGGACAGGAAGGGGTTACACCTGTGTTTTCTGCTGATGGGAATCTAGGGTTTGTTTTTTTTGTTTTTTTTTCTTCTTCTTCCTTTTCCTATAAGTTTTATAACTGGAAAAAATTTCTCTTAGCACCCCTCAACTGTTCCTAAGTGCCTTTGAAAGATGGTGTAACTGATCTCCATGCGAGAGGCTTATGTGACGGAGTCCTGAGGCCACTGTGAATTCCGCACAGTCACGGACTTACCTGGTGAGCGGGGGCTGCTGTACTCACCGTGTTCCCTGGCAGCGTGAAGTTCAGGGAAAAACTCTGCAAGAGAGAAGGAAATGTGCAGGCTCCCTCCTCCTCCCCCAAACCCGCCAGTGCTGGTGATCCCAGGAGAGTCACTGATCCCATAGGCTCAACCAGCCCCAGGCTTTGCCCCCAGTCTTAGCCCCAGAGGAGGAAGGGGAGCAAAGGAGCCTGAGGTCACGAGTACCCCCTCAGCCTCAAGTCCGTCCCCCCTCCTCTCCCGGGGGCCACTGAAGGGGCCAGCCAGCGAGGCTATTGCCTGAGGGCCCTGGTCCACGAGGGCAGCAAAACCATTACTAGAAATTTGGCAAAGTGCTGAAAATTATTCCCCCCACCCCCGAACTCCTTTCAGGGAGAGAGCTATGTGAATTTAGAAGCACTTTGTACTTTTTGCTTGGAGCAGAAGGTAAGACCCTCAAGGGGCATGGTCTAACAAGAACTCCTGACTCTTCAATCACCTTCCCAGGAGAGTGAACCCAGGAAAGACAAGGCCGCTGCTGAGTCTGAGGCAGGGCTTCTAGGCCGCCGGGGCTGACCCTTCTCCACCCTCCCCTCACTCAGCAGCCAGTCTCACCTCCCCCAAATAGGAGTCAATATGCAAAGATGGCAGGCTCAGCGGGGCACCAGATGGCCTGCCCAGGTGCCCACTTACCTGGGCCAGGGCAGCCCAGCACCTGGGTGGCTCCTTTCTCCTCCCTGTCCCCATCCCGTCCCCACAGTTTGGCCTCGTCATGCCAGTCTTTCCAGGCCACTCTTCACCCAGTCCCTTCCCCACCTGGACGGGAGCAGTGGGCGGACCCTGCTCTGACCCAGCTCTCTCCCTGGGCCGAGGTGGTCTTATTTCCACTTTCTGGACCCTCAGCCCCTTGGGCCCAGTCACCCCTGATTAATGCCCCCCAGGCTAGCCCTCCTTTAGCCTCAGCCCCCTGACCCCAGGGCTCACCCCACTTTACAACCCCTCCTCCTCCCACTGCCTCCCAGGACCAAGTTCTGTCATCGTAGAAGTAATGTGTTTGCTAAGTTTCAAAATTAAATGTTATCCAACAATAGGCATATCAGGAAGGACAAAAGAATCCAAAAGAGTCATAGCATTTCACACCTGGATTACTCGAAGATCATCTACCTCAAAACCCTCATTTTACAGAAGAGAAAACCAAGGCTCAGAGACTCATCAGCAATTAGCTCATGGACAAAGGAGAACAGGTAGAGCCTGTCTCGTAAGGCAGGACTCCCAAATGGCTCTGTCCTTGTGACTTACATCCAACCTGAAAGATGGTCCCAACATAGGCCAGACTGATGAAACGCCTATTTTAGCTGACTTACTGGAGGATTGGGATTCAGATGGGTTAGTAAATGAGAAAATCTGTAACCAAAAGTGTTTTAAGCACCTGCAATGTACACTTCCCCCTCTAGCCTGCCCTGAAGAGTATGTCCCTCAATGCAGGTGGCCCCATCAGCCAGCATGCTGCAGTGGGGACTGCTCACTTCTGCCTCTTGGCAATCGCGCACCCACGTTTTAGAGAGAATAATCTCAGCCTCAAGAATTTGAATGGGTTGCCCAAGTTCACACTTGTTAGCTGTCACCAGGACCTGGATCTTCTGGTGACAACCTCTTTCCACCACTCCACAAGGCTTCCGAACAACTCGGAAGTGGTTTGTGTGGATGAAGCAGAGTGCCCAGACTCCCAGCACTAAGCACCTCTTCTTCTGGGAGGATCTTAGAACAAGAGGGACATCTAGGCCTCGTAGGTCAGGGTGCTCTTGCTCAAGGGATGTCACTGCCCTTCATGCCAACACCAATCAAGCCGACGGGAGCTGCAAGGGACTGAACGCAGCTGCCCAGAGCCTTATCTCATCCGTGAGCACTGGGCACTGATGTCAGCAGGCCCGAGACAAAGCTGCCTTTGGGAGGACGGCAGCAACAAGTGGGCCATTGCACCCGCTGTTTATCAACATCTGGATGACGAAGATTTTGCCAATTTCAGAAAAACATTCATATTTTTTAGAAACACAGTACAGTGCTCTCACAGAGAGAAAAACATTACGTAAATTAGGGCAGAGAAGAATCTGACGCAGTGCCCTTTTGAGACGCAGCTGGGTGGGGTGAGGCAACCCTGGGCTTGGAGCCACCTGATCTCAGTTCAAGTCCAGACTCAGCCGCTTAGTAGCTACGTGGTCTTAGATAAGTCGCTCAGACTCCCTGGTCTCCATTTCCTCACAACAAATCTATTCTCCCAGGCTCAGTTTTCCCATCCTCAAAATGGGATGTCCTTAACTTGCCCTGCCCACGTCACAGGATGAGCCCCAAGGAAATACTGTCACGTTGGTGGCAGCTCCTTCCAAAAGCTAAAATACTCCGGGTGTGGGGGGTATCACATGGTGTCATACTCTTCGTGGCCTGGCCAGCACAGCGCTAGACATAGGGAAGCTACCCGGGAAGTTCTCGTGGGATGGAATTGCAAGCATGAATTAGCAATAGTCGAAGTAGCAGAATTTGATAATGATATGCATTGCATATTGCTAATCTGAGCACTATGTAATATCTACATACTGATCCTGAAAGCACTTTGGATCTCAGTGGCTGCATGTCCCTTGTGACGAGTGTGCAATTATTTGTGAGGGGGTAAAGGAAGAGAGGGGATAAAAACTCACTATTATTGAGGGTGTGCTCTGTATCAGACACCTACTCGTAACTTCCCCACAAGGGGAGCCCCGTTGTCCCGACATCAAGGGCGCTTCTATGGTCGAGACAGGCTTCTAAAGGTCACCAGCTCGTAAGTGGTAGACTTCAGGTTAGATCACAGATCTTCCTAACTCCAAAGCCTGAATTCAACTCCTTTCAATAATCCTTTATAAAAAGATTCCACACCTAAGTGAGATCACACATTATTTTTCTCTTTGTGTTGGGCTTATTTCATGTAGCGTAATGTCCTCCAGGACTAAATAGGGCAAATGTGGCAGGTGGCAGGGTCTCCTCCTTTTGTAAGGCCAATATTCCATTGTATCTATATACACCATGGATTCTTTACCCACTTGTCCATTGATGGACACCCAGGATGTTTCCAGAATCCTTTAATAAAGCAATCACAGAAGCCTCCACTGTCTTCCCTTTTAACTTGGCAAACTTCATTTGATTGAGTCATAACCACACATATGTCACAAGTCAGTAAGAAAGGTGGAATGTTTCTGATGCAATTATGAGCATCAATGTTGCTAATAATGCAGCCAAAGACAGATGAAACAGATACAAAAGATGAAAGCATTGATGAGACCCATTGCTCCAGCTAGAGAATGAACATAGCTAAAACATCTACTCTGTACCCTTGTTGTACATGGGAGTTTAAAAACAAAACCTTAATATCAAAGCAAAACATGAGATGAGCAAATATAAGAAGAGAATTTTAAAAAATAATTAGTATTTTGCATATCAGAAAACAATTAAAAGCCAAGCTCCTTGACTTCATTATACTAAGAGCACAGTTACATTTGATTGATTAAGGAGACATGAGCTGTGGAGCGCTGGGAACTGTTTGTTACAGAGAGGAGTGAAGGTTAGGCTGAGAGGAGATACCTGCTCTCACTCACCATTTCTGACAGCCTCCCAGGAAGCTTCTCCAAACACCGTCCTCAGCAAGTTCCTTTCTCGCTGGTGTTATGGGCTTGTGTCGCCCATTTGTAGGAACATCCAGCTGGAAGAGCTGGGGAGGCAGGGTGAGAGGTGGCTCCAAGAGAGCCCTGGCCAAGCCATGTATGGTCAGGGGAGTAGCCAAGTCCTCAGCCTGTCCCTCGAGGAAGATGGGCTGCTGCATCTAGCCCGGGTCACCCACCCTCTTTGCCTTCATTTTCCATCATTCTTACTTTTCAGGCTGCTTCCTTGGCTACGTCTCCACCTCAGCAAAGAAGCCACAGCTGCCTGAGAGCTTGGGGGCTTCTGCAGCCTGCAGCTCTTTGGAGACAATGGGTTACACACGTCTGAGGCTGGCCACTCTGTCCCCAGCTGACAGCGTCCACATTAACCATGTCCCCGACCAGGATGGAGTCAACACGTTACCAGCATCAACATCTAGGGTGCCTGGAAGAGGGTGTGGGGGCCCGTCCTGAGTTTGAGGCAGGCTCCAGCTGCCACGGGGACAGCACGCTCACTGGTCAGTGAGCTGCTGGGTGGGAGTTCAGCCTCACCCCCTCTCTGTTCTCACATTTTGAGACCCCCAGAGCTGGAGCGAGCTGTGGACACAGGCTGCTCTGTGTCTTACGATTTCTCTGTTAGGAGTCTGCTTCTTTAAGACAGTGAATGAGTTGCCAACAAAGCAATAGGATGAAACCAACAATTTGGTCATTTAAATGAAAACCACTCTGAAAGGAGCAAGCAGGGGTGTCAGGAGAGAGTGACTGCTGTAGATGACTCTGGGAGGTGGCGTTTAAGCTGTACATGGAAGATGAGAAGGGGCAGACCTGTGAGGGGTTGAGAGGAGGGAGTCCCCGGCAGAGGGCACAGCGAATGCACAGCCCCGCACGCTAGGGGTGCTCCCCGGGCTGGGAGGAGGGGTGTAGCTGGAGGAACACAGACCAGGGAGTGACCCAGAAGGGGCTAAGGGAAGAGTGAGTTCGGGCTCTTTTGCTGCGGCAGGGCAGGGCGTGGCAAGGTTTTCATGCTTAGAGCAACAGGAAGGCGTTCGAGGGTTTTGCGCGGGAGAGAGGCATGATCTAACGCCGATGTCACAGATCACCTTGGCGTCTCTGTGGAGCGTGGGTTACAGGGGAAGACGGCGGAAGCCGGCGCTGGCCACGGTGTCCAAGCGAGCGATGAGGTGGAGACAGGCAGCAGTGACTCGGCGTGTGGCTTACTGTGGGGGTGGGGGCGTGAGACTTGATGGCAGAAGCAGGGGCCAGGGGAGGGGAGAGAAGGTGAGAGAAAGAGCAGTGTAAAGCCACCTCCTGGGTCTGGGCCTTGACTAACAGAGGAGCTGGAGACCCCAGATGGAGACCCCACTTGTTTAGGCAGGTCACACAGCTCTGGGTGTGGGATCCAGAGCTCCAGTTCTGCTCCTGAGCAGCCTGTGGGCTGTCCAAGTAAAGGCGCCCAGGACAGGATTGGATAAACATGGTCTGGGGCTGATGGTGTCCATTGGAAGTGGTTGACCTGTGGATGGTTTTGAAGCCACTGGTGTACATGAGCAGGTAGGCAGAGCAGGGGCCAGGATGGAGGCCAGGGGTTCACAGACATTTAGGGTCCTAAAAGGAGTGGAGTAGTGTTAATTGTATCAACTGCTGCTGAAAGGAAGCCTAGGAAGAAATCAGAGAAACCATCTGATTCCCAGTATGGGGGCTGCAGGTGACCATGACAAGAGCAGTTTAGTGGCACAGTGGCAGTGAGATTGCCTTTTATCAGGTGGGTTTTCCATCCTGGCTGCACACCTGAATCACCTGGGGGAATCCCTGATGCCTGGATCCCACCTCTAGAGACTGATTTAATTGCTCAGAGGGGGGCAGGATATCCCCAGGGGTGGTAATGAGCAGCCAGGGGTGACAGCTTCTGCTCTAATCAGTTCCTAGACTGTGTGATCAGTCACCTGTAACGTTCCCAGCACGAGGATGCTACACTGAACAAGACTAATGTGCCCCTGCCTCATGGGGCTTCCCATTCCTGAGACTCCCCAGTGACAGTCCAAACCAACTCTACTGGCGCCTGAAAGTCAGGGAGACGATACGATTCAGAGAGACCTGTGTTTAAGTCAGAGCTGCCCTGCTGGAAGCTGTGTGGTCCCAGGCAAATGAAATAATTTCTTCCAGCCTCAGTCTCTTAATCTATAAAATGGGGATGATATAGTTCACAATGACTGGACTGTTAAAATCAGCACAACTGGCACAAATTATGGTTCTGGCTTTCCTTGGTAAGCCCACCTGGACCAGAGAATGGGACCAAAGAACTCCAGTTCTTGGCCCCGGCACCCTCTGGCGAGGCTGACTATGGGTGGGCAGGGCCAGTGAGGTGCTTTGAGTCTCTTTGCTGTGCATCCGTGACCACTGACTCGCCCACTGATGGACACATTCGCTCTTTAGGAGACTTGCTGACATCTTCAGTCAAGTGGTGCCCCTGCCCAAGTGTCTGGATCAGTCATGGTTCTCTGGTCACAAGCATCAAAACTGGACTCTCTTCAATGTTTTAGATAGGGAAATTTATTGGTTGCATGTAGTGGTACTCACAGAAAGGATAACGGGCCAGGGAACCAGGCTCTGGGAAGACAGAGGGAGGTTGCTCCCAAGGCTTCACCCACAGGAACTCCTGGACAGTCCCCAGGAGTATCTTTCCAGGGAAAGCGAGCTCTGAAATATCTCAGCCTTTTTGCCCTCTGATCAGGACTCCATCCCAGGAAGAGGATCTGGCTTGTCTGGCTTGGTTCATGTGCCCAAGGAGGATACGCCACCTGGCAGACAGTCCCCCAATGAGGGTCCCTCCAAGAAGCAGTTCTACAAAACGCATTTGCCACTGTTGGCTAAAAAAGAGGGAGTGGATGAGGTGAGTGAGCATTCCTTCTTTGGAAGTATTAGACCTGAGAATCATATCCTTAGAAACCACAGAAGGAACACCCTTCGTGGGCGAAAGGCTGGGGCCTCCAATGCTGACATTCTCTGATCATTTATATTTTGCCATCGTTTAAGCTTCTATAAGCCCCATCACACAGATGGTTTTCTAGGCAACAACTAGTCAGCTTAAAAAGCTGGACCAGTCTAGATGATAGGTGGCTGTCTTAGTCCACTCAGGATGCTATAACAGAATTCCACAGACTGGGTGGCTCATAAACAACAGAAGTTTATTTCTCACAATTCTGGAGGCTGAGAAGTCCAAGATCAAGGTCAGCAGATTCACTGTGTGGTGAGAGCCTGCTTTCTGGTTCACAGACAAGCTACCTTCTCCTTGTGTCCTCACATGGTGGAAAAGGGGAGGGATCTCTCTGGAGCCTCTTTTACAAGGGCACGAATCCCATTCATGAGGGCTCTGCCCTCATGACCTGATCACCTCCCACAGGCCACACCATCACACTGGGGGTTAGGATTTTGGTATATGAATTTTGTGTGTACACAAACATTGTTGTAGTGGCCTTGTTCTGATTTTTAGAAATCTTTATCAAAAAATGTCAGTAATGAAGTAACGATGAAGTAAAGTTTTAGAACAAACAGAAGGATCCTGGTCATTTTCCTATATATGGCTGTCATGTATGAGAGGCATTACTACTGCCCACCAAACATTCTAGTTCACCTTGTTTTTAATATGAAGCCAATTACCCATATGACTTGCTTTGGCCAGTGAAATGCGAGGAGATGTCATATGTCATTTCCAGGTAGTTTTAAGAGCCAGTGTGTGATTTGTCACCCTCTCTTTCCTTCTGCCATAAAACCCAGCAATGCTCCGATGGTGCTGCTCCATCAGCCAGGTCCTGACTGAGGATGATATGGAAGAGCTTCCAGATAACCAGAAATGAACATGTAGTGTGGACAAGACGTTATCTTTCTTATGTAAAGCTCCTGAGATTTGGGAGTTGTTTGTCGTTGCAGCATAAGCTCGGCCATGCTGACTGATCCGCCAGCAATCATCCTCTGGCACCACTGGGGCTCATTGTTGGGTCCAGAATGTGAACCTTGGCTGGGACCTATGGCTAGCTAGCTGTATACACATATATATTACTGGTGACTGCAAATGGGCAGACAAATCATTAAATCTTGATATTCTACATATAACACAAAACAATTGCATATGTTAAAGGATTTTGCATTGAGACCAATTGAGTGTTTGTAAAAAAAAAAAAAAAGCATCGTATATTACCCTCTGTAATATAATTCACAAAATTCCAAACATACCCTAAAGCCTCTTCATCTAGTCAACCTGAACAGGGTTTACTTTATCAGATGGAATCCCTGTCCTTGTGTTAGAAATAACCCTGTATCAGTCAGGCTGCCTGTAGGAGTCAAGGGATAGACTCAATTTATTATATTTGACAAGGGACTATTTATAAAGGTCCCCTTAGGGGGACGTGTAGTACCCCTGGGTTAGATCAGTAGCTTGTCATTACCACCCCTAGGTCTGAAGTGGCAAATGGAAGGAGGGGCTGCCAGGGCCGAGAGAGAGGGGCCACCTTATGGGAGCTGTGGCCTCTGGCCTTGCATCTCAGATGTAGTCCTCAGGTGCACGGTATGGCCAGGTGGAGAAGGGTGGAGGGGGAGCTGAGGGACGAATGAAAGGTGTCTACCACATCTGGAACTATCGCAGCAGCAGCAGTCTTCACAACAATTAGGTTGTCAGATTTCCAGCTTGTTTCGGTCCAAGGAAGGGGACAAGTTTGAAAGCCATCTGTAGCTTTGCTCATGACTTTCTGGTTCCAGTAGTGAACTCTGTTCTGGATCTAGGCACTTGGGCACTCACCAGAGAGAATAAGGCCATAGAGAAGGGCTCCCTCTTACTATCCTCCCCAAGCTCTTGGGGTGTTGGAGAAAATGATCACCAAGAGGATCCATCTTATTCGAACCAGTAATACAAACCCAGAACACAGCCATAAATCCACATTCTTTAATGAAACCATCCTTTCTAGACAGAGACATATGTTAGCTGCTCTCCACGGTCTCTTTGAAACTGACACCATTTCACGAAATGTAAAATTACACAAAATAAAAAATACCCATTTATAGATAACACTTTAAATAGTGTTTCTTTTCTTTTTTCTTTTTTTTTTTTTAAAGAAACCGTTTAGGCATTTGGGATTATTTTCAGAAGTTCAGTTTACAGCTGTAAAAACACCTGCTGAAGCCAAGGGAACGTTTGTTCACAAACTGAACACTAACAACACCAAGAATTATTTGAGAGTTATCAAATGGACCTGATCAATGGAAAATCCCAACGGGAATCTGCCTGTTAGCAAGATGTTACAAATTATTTAAACAGGCAGAGCCATTGGTGAGTAATATGAAACTTTAGAGGGAAATAGGGAAATAGAAGTAGAGGGAAACTTTACCTTAGAGGAAAATAGAAGGAATAGTGAATTAACGAACAGCCTCGCTTTCTCTGTCGGCAGAAATCCTACCGGCTACAGTTAATTCCAGATTTTACCCTGCCCTGTGATCCAGCTTCTAACTTCTGCTAGGCGAGATTACACTGGAATTGGACCAGGCTAGACCCCAAATACTTCACCAGGTGATTTGTCCTAAGATGGTTCCCTGAACTAGTCTATAGCTTTCCCTAAAGAAAGTCTTGCAGCTCTGTGTCATCCTCAGGACCTGGCACTCAATTAAAGGACAAAGCAGGCTGGACCACCATCCTCTACCTCTGTTATCTGCCTTGAGGACGTGTGCAGGCAGGTCACTCAACAATTGGAAGTGCCAAGGCAGGGGCCTGGGTCTTTCTCTTGTGAAGCCAGCCTTGAGGTTCTTTGCAGAACCTGCATCATGCACAAATCCCCAGAAGGGTGGGCTTTCAGAGGAAGCCCAGCCAGCCCCAGCTGAATCAGAGCTTGTCTTTTCTGGGAATACGTCACTCACAGAAGGCCTAAATAAAGGTTCTCATAAGGGTTGCATTGTTGCAAATTGGCCGTATGGTGACAACTGTCGAAGCTGCGTCCTTTTGAAAAACGTTCACACTAAAGTGATGAAAAGAAGTGTCATTGTTTCAGGAGGGCCAGTGCTGAGGCAGAACCCACTGTGTTTCTGATTCCCTCCCCCTTTTCTATGGAATTTGTTACTCTGACTTAGACTTCTAGAGGTTGAAACTCCAGAATTTTCATTTCTTTGCAGAATGACCCTTAACAGCCACCTTATGTATCCTGATGCCAGTTTCAGCTTTGACAGACAAGATGAGACCAAATGCAAACCTCAGGAAATACAAAAATCAGAGAAAAGGAATCTGCTGGAACAGGCAGGTGGGATCTGAACTGTGAGATAGGTTGCTCCGTTTGCTGCGTCAACGCTCACCCTGGGCAGGGTCTGCCAGAGACCGTGACGTGAGAGTGGGGGCTGGGCCAGGACAGGCCAGGGCAGAGCTTGGGGACAGCAGAGCCTAGAAGGGGACGCTGGTCCTGGGGGCCGCACGGTAAAGCTACAACCAGCGGGGCTGGCGTTTGTCACACTGCATTGATTAAGGCTTTGACAGCTGATCCTTTACACACATACATATATACAGACATATATTATTAATTATAATATTTTAATTTTTTTCTGTTTTAAGGAAATATATTTCCATGCATTTTTTGACCTTTCTTTGTATTATTCTAGTTTTTGCTCCCAACCATCATTTTAATTAGAGAAAGCCCTCTGGTGGCATATTCTGATCTTTGAAAAATATAACTTTTAACCTTTTACAAATACTTTGTCTAAAATGATGTTGATTCATCCCAAAGGAATTCCGGTGCTTGGGAGCTATCTTGGCTCTCACCAAAACCACTCACGTGCCGCCCTGTGTTCAACACCAACCAAACAGGACTTACGGTTTATGTAAACATTATTTTAAAATTATTCCAACATAAATACTCTTTTAAAGCTAACATACCACAGCTTTTAGCTCATAATGCCCATAGATGCCTTAATGAAATGCCATTCAAAACTACCTCGCTGTTTAAATTATACCTTGAGGTGCTAAAATTATGTAAACATCATCTTCTACACTTCTCTAGAACAAGTGCCAAGTGTTGTGAATTCTGATTGCAAGTTGGCGATTGAATACGAGTTAATCTGAGCAAAGTTACCAATGCACTCTTTAACCCATCTGGTTACAGGAAGCTAGTCACAGATTGACTTGTCCCACAAAGTGATGATTCTTACATAACTTATAATTAACCAGTCTTCAACAGTGTTCACCCCACAGGGGAACTTAACTAGTCCTTCATAAGATGTCTTTGCACATCTGGCAAATGCAGTTTGAACTGGTTGTCAAGGAGTTCACCATGGCAAATGGCTCCAAAGCTGGAGGAAGAGATGTTCTTGGAAGCCGGTGGAATCCCAAGCACAGGTAGCGTCAGCAAGTGAAGAAATATCCGGATAAGCCAGGTTGTTTTCTTCTCAGCAAATGGGACTCCTACCAGCAAATGTTCTGCTGAATTCATAGTGGATGCCTTTGCCCCCCGATGCAATTAGGGATGGGGAACCCCAAAGGGGCAAGGCGAGACAGTGACGCAGAGAAATGGCTTTGAGGGCTCCTAATTTCACGACAATGATCTCATACTCAAAGCTCCCTCTGTGCACACTGCTTACTGCGATGCCTTTTTCAGTCCTGACACTCATACTCTCAGGTTTCCTGGTTGACATGTCCCTGGCAGAGAGAAAGCAAAAGATTCTAGCCAAAGCTCTGAGTCACTAATCAGCCATGGCCAAGCTTTCATCCTCAGAGACCAAACAGACAGAATACAGCTTGAGTCCCCAGGACATGGTCGCAGTGCCGGACACCCATGGAAGCCTGTCCAGATTAGAGGAATGACCAACCCCAGGACTGGCCTTCTGCCCCATAGGAGCAAGGGACAAGGAGAACGTGTATGAACAAGCATAGCTTGAATGATTAGTGACTTCAAACCTTAATCTTCTTGAAAAGTCCATGACTGATAGCATTATAGCCAGAATAAAAAGAACATTTTCTCCTCCTTGTTGGCCAAACTTTTATGTACTTTCAACCAAATATATACCTCCATGACTGGCTTTTGAGTTTTTGTTTGAGAAAAATACTGTACACTGATTTAGGGCAGATTTGCAAGGTGCGATTGGTGTAAAAAACATTCTCGGTTCCTGTCTTTCAAGGTCATTAGCATTATTTCTTCATGTGCAGGGCGTCCTGGAATTTGGTGCTGGTGTATCGGGCATGGAAGCCTTTCTTGTTGATGGTGTCGTCTGTGTGGAATCGAATCATTAGGGAATCCCCTGCAGAGTAGATTTCTTCTAATGGCTGAGGAAAGGAGAAAGGAAAACCAGAAGGACTTTAGCTGTGCTTGGAGTTGAAAATGAGGAGGATGGGACAGGACCTTACACAAGGACACAGCATGGCTGATGTTGCCATGGGGTGTCCCCGGCCCCAGAGACTCCGAAGGGCATCAAACCAGCTCCTTTTCAAAGGTAAGCATTGCAAATTTTGCTATAGAGAGCTTTCTGGGCCCTGTTTTTCCAAAAATGATCCTAGATGTATAGCTCATATAGAATCTTTTATTACTTGCAGGCACTGCGCTAAACACTTCCGGATCTTATCTCATGTAAACTTTATAACAACCTTATAAGGAAGGTACCATCTCCATTTTACACTTGAGGACACTGAGACTCAAGTTCATGCATGTAGACAGGACCTGAGCTCAGGTCCTTTTGACTGTAAAGTATGTGCCGTGAATCACTCAGCTCTAGGGTCTTCACTGTGATGTGTCTCCTGGGAGACCCAAAACACAGACCATTGTTCAGGCCTGTGTCCTGTCCAAGGACAAAAAGTGGGATTGAGCTACCACATTTGCCTGACAGGTTTTGCAGCAAAACTAGGCTTCCCCAAAGTGAACTCTCTAAGGGGCTCCTCCCCATAGACCCCACAGTTTGAAAGACTATAAAAGGCAGTGCATTGGTTAAGTCACACTTTGTCATTCTTGCTTTTTTAAAGGGCAAAGGAAGATGAAGGGAAATTATTCAAGGACATATAACTGCCAGTTCTAGCTTCCATTTGTCACAAGGAGCACCGATGACCCCAAAATCTGGCCCATAGCAAAGAGGCTTGGGTGATCAGCCCTGGAGACAAAAGAAAGGAGAGGGCAGTGCCCAGCGTGTGCAGCCAGGGGGTGACCAGGACACTCTAGTGGCTGGTTCACGTACTTCCAACGAGCACCAACAAATGCCAGGCCCCATGTCAGGTGCTGCAGAAACAGTAAAGAAAGCAGGGCTGCCTTGTCCTCGGGGAGTGGCCCGGAGAAGAGGCCATAATGAGAAAAGCAATACTGACCTTGACCTTGAACATAACTATTGCATCTATAGTGAGAAAGTAAGTCATAATTTTTACAGGCATTGGTTTTGCTTGGGGAGAGAAGAGTGAATATCGGGGATATATGAAAGTATAATTAAATAATAATTTAAAAGCCTGAAGTCCAAATAAAAATGGGGGAAGGGGAAAATTCTTTGCAAAAATAGGGGGAAAGTCCTAAAAGGAAAAGTGCCATCTGTAGCTGACCTCAGCCTGAGGCCCCTGTGGACTGGTCCCTGGCTGCCTCCAGCCTCCCTGTACAGCTCTGCTGTTCCCGACCCAGCCAGCAGAACCGTCCTCCTGACTGCTGCTCACAGTGGCAGAGGCAGCTGGGACTCACCCCAGGTGTTTGACTCCACAGCTCATGCCCTGAATCAGCACATTTGGGCCCCCCCTGCCCCTCAGCATCTCTGGGACTCACCCCAGAGCCGCAGAAGCGGCCGAGCCTGGGTGCCGAGCTGTCGTAGCCGTCGTAGGCCTCCATGTAGTCATAGCCACACTCGGCCTCCTCCTCCACCTCAAAGGTCCGGAAGATCAGCTCCACTCCGTAGCCATCCTCTGCCACGATCACCCAGTCGCAGCGGGCCTGGCTCGGGTAGTTGTTGTCTCCAAACTGGGCGTGGGAATAGAGCTCTTTGGTCTGCACTTCAGCCTTCAGCCTGCCCCCACACTCTGGAGCAGAGAGAGAAGTCAGATGCTCCCTCGGCACAGCACCCACGGGCCACCCCACCTGCATCCCAGTGGCTCTCTCTGCAGAGCCTGGTGCGTGCCCTGCATGAGAACCCAGGCAATCTCATCACCCCATTCTACAGAGGAGTAAACAGAGGCCCCTGGCTCTAAGGCCAGGGATCCCTGGCTGGTGGGGGCAGGGCTCCAAAGTGGCTGTTACAAGCCAAGGTCCCCTGTTCCCGGCTTGGGCCACATAAGTTCTCTGGGAATCCCTGAGCACGCTATTGATAAGAGCCGGCTGCTTTTTCTCTTTTTCCAGTTATGGAGACATGGAGCCAATGGATAGTTTGCCTGACTGGTTTGGTCACTGGGAAGTGGCTGGGTTTTTACCCCTTCACTCCTGGAGGTGCTAGCAGCATCTGAGAAGGACTCGCACCTGCCTGGTGGACTTACTGTAATTTACAATTTCTGCCAGCAGAGGGCGATGAAAGCACATTAGAATTGCAGGTTCGCACTCAACCCTGGAAACCTCAGATCTGCCTGACCGGCTCTTGCATTGGACAGTATTGACTATAGGCGGCCTGTGAGGCTCCTGTGGGTATCACAGGTGAGCTGCTCATCAGACGGTGGGCTCGTGTTCTGTAGCCTTTGCTTCTGGGTTTTTTACTAGGACTGTAGCCTGCATCCTATACTATCTTATGTCTTGGTCACTTGAGTTCACACTAAATAAAATAGATAAATGAGACTGGTCTCGAAAGCCCCAGAAATTCTGCAGGCAAATTCCGGCACAGCCTGTCCCCAGTGTGCTGCCGGCCCCCGAGGGCCCAGGGCTCACCCTGGTGTGGGTTCTGTGCCGTGTGGTCCTAACACTCCCGGGTCCCGTCTAGCCCCAGACCTGCCCGGCTGCCCACTCTGATCCCATGTTTGCTCCCGCTTTGAATGTCTTCCAGGTCTGGCCTGTCTTTGGGGAATTTCAAGTTCCTGAGACGCAGGTGGCAATGAAATAAGCATCTGGAGCACCTATGTTCCTGGTCTCTGCAGGGACAAGGCGGCGAAATCACTTGTCAATGACTTTTAAGCTTCTCTGAGGGAAGCTAGGACTCCTCAAGGAGCTTGTGAGGGTCCCACAAACCAGGAAGCGTTTTCTGCTCAGCAAGGGCGAGCGAAGCTGCCTGAGGATGCTGGTTGCCATTTTGCTTGACCTAACGCACATGTTCTGGCTCAGAAAAAAATTGGGGGAAGGGACTGCTGAACAGATCCAGGGTCCCATGATCATGACCTCAGACTCGCAGAAGTAGAGTGGGCCTCAGCAGCCACACGCTCTGCCAAAGAGCTACAGTCTCATGCCAGGACCAAAGGGTCAAATTTGGTTCCATGGACTCCAATCCCAGGTGGTCACATTTTAATGGCTAAAGAGCAGAGCCAATTTTCTTACTGACTTTCCTCTATTTAACAAAGTAGATAAAGTAGATAATATACGTTAAAAGAACATACATTTTCCTCCGAAGGACCCAATAGAGCTGTTTACATTTTGAGTGGAGGAAAAAATAATAAGGAACAGAAACATTTTTCATTTTCCAGAACTGGCCCTTATGGGATAAAAGGGCTGCTCTCCACCACTCAGCTCCCAGACTTTTGGATTTTATAGACCGATGCAAAATACGTTTTTAAAAGGAAGAAAGGAAAGAAGGGAGGGAGGAAAGAAATGGGGCATCAACAAAGGGTTGCCCACTTCAAATTTTGTCATTTGAGGACAGTGAAAGAAAACAGCGCTTCTCCCTGCGGTCGGTGACGTTTCATTTTATCAAGGACGTCTGTGCTTTCCTCCCCTCGCCCTCCCCCTCAAGTAGAATAAAAGGCAGCCGCTTCCCTGCCCAGGTGCTCATCAGCAGGAGGCCAGAGTCCCACCCCAGGTACCTGTGCTGTGGACCGCCTGGAAGCCTTTCCTCTGCACCGAGGCGTCCGAATAAAACCTGAGAAACAGGCTGTTGCCTGAAGCCACCATGGGGTCTGGTTTCTTGCTGCCGCAGAAACGGCCCAGGATGGGGGCCAGGCTGTCGGGCCCATCGTACATTTCCAGGTGGTCATAGGCACATTCCTGATGCTGCTCGATCTCAAACTCATTAAAGGCCTGGGGGTAGAAGAGCAGAAAGCAAGGTGGGGCTGGAGAGGAAGGGGGTGAGGCAGCTCAGGGGCATGTGGCCATGATTGCAGAACGGCGGGGGTTCAGAGAGTGTAGATGCTTGTTGACATTTTGACAGCTATTACACGGCAGAGCTAGGCTTTGACACCCCAAATCTGTCTTCCTTTCATCCTATCTCACTGCCTCTCCTTCGCTTAGTACTAAGAGCCAGCAACGGCTGAGTGCTTACTCTGCACTGGCAACTACTTCTAGTGCCTTTCAAGTATCGCCTCATTTAAACCTCACAGCCCTGCGATGTGTCAACCCTGACTTTATAGCTGGGGAAACTGAGGCATGGAGATGTCAGATGACTTGCCCAGGATCACACACTGGCAGAGTTGGGCTGTGATCCAGCTGCTCTGGCTTCAGAGACCCTGCTCTGAATTTGAGCACCCCACTGAAGGACCCTTCATTAGAAATGGTGTAGATGAGGCTTTGGCTCTGTGTCGCACGCTCGTGGCGGCTGGCATCTGTTAAGTGTTTTTTCCATGCCAAGCATTTATGGGCATTTTCTCACTTAATTCTGGTACGACTGTGAGAGAAGGGCTGTTATTTCCAACGTGCAGAAGAAGAAAATCAGTCTTAGAGACAGACATTTGTTGACTTGCCCAAGCTCATGCAGCTAGTGATGCTGAACTTGACCCCGGCCAGCCTTCTCCTGCCCACACTGCTGACCATCACCAGTTATGCTCCCTGTTCCCCGGGACTCTCCCCAGCTTCAGGGGACAGGCTTTTCATCCCGGAATGTAGCTTTCTCAGGTGCCGGGTAGATGACTGACTGATGCAGCCCATGGTGGCAAGGGAGAGGGGACAAGGTGGGGGGGACAGTGTTAGATGAAGCCCTG